>JAGDQP010035366.1:0-19623 GCA_022664845.1 Lepisma saccharinum
GCGAGACCAAAGGTCCGAAGAGCTCCCCAATGGCGCACTTCCCAGTCTCAACGAGCTAGACCATCCAAGAATCTGCTGTTAAGAACTAGGCGCTATCCAATGGTTCCGCCCCCTTTCCCCTGAGCCCAGGGGCCATCGTCAATGCAAGTACATCCTGTCACATCCGTGGTCATTGCGCGGAGGCACAACTCACAGCAAAAGAGGAGATGAAATGATGATCATCTGTGGATGAAAATGAGGTGAATGTGAATGGAACTCCTCTGTGCTGGTCCTCCTTTCAAGCAGCGTAGGTGTTTAGCTGCGAGGGCTGATTGCAGCGAGCAAAAGCCAGCTGGACGATGGGGTCGCCAATTCCCTACGCCGTATACGAGCAGCGATGGTCTGCTGCTCGGGCTATGTGATAATGCATCACGTTGCGGCCCGTAGGCCTGCGACTCTGTTGGCAAAAACAGAGCATTGTTATGTGCTTTTTTTGTCCTTCTTTAACACTTTGACAATCGCTGCACTATTAAATTTAAATTTAACAAGATGTGTAATAATGTTGCCTTATATAAACGTATATAAAACGAAATCTGTCACAGGTAAAACGAAAATTGAAAACTCTTCACATTAACGCCCCCTATTAAGGAAATTAAATGTTCGTTGAAATATAGTTTAAAATTCAATCTGATTTTAACATGCAAATGAGAACATGAGAAACGTAGTTTTATTCTATTCGCTTTTACGTATAATGTTTATGCAATTCACTTAGAAAGACACATATGAAGCGTAATCTAGGGCACAGTTCATATATAATAGTTTAAAACACGTCACATTAACGTTCTATCAACGAAATAAAATTTTCGTTGCAATATATATTGAAATTAAACGTATTTTCAACATACGAAAGAGGAGACAAAATAATAGTTAATGGTATTTAATTAGCTTTTAATTTAAAAAAATATATATTTCATTAAATTAGAGAGAATTCCATGAAACGAAATCTGTACCATAGTTGAAAATAACAGTTGAATCCACGTTCAACTAACACCTTATCAACAACAGCCTTTGTTGAAATATGATTTAAAATTAAAGGTACTTTTTTCAACCACTAGGTCTAAAGGTTAATCAACAAAATAAACAAAAATTAATATTCGAAACACATTTGTGTGCTACTGGGGTACACAAGTTATTTTAATTTTAGTTTTTGGTTATGGTCTTCAAGCATCTAAGGTTCAGGCCAGGATAGGCGAGGGAAAGGATTCGGGAAAATGCCGGCAAGGGCCTGAGTTGAAGGTATTATTCCGACAATTTGCTGGTGTGACTAAGGAAAAAAAAACAGTCATGATGGTCGGCCACTGGGATTGAACCGTCGATCTCCCGAAAGCTAAGTACCGTACACAAGAAATCTCATCTAACACAAAGAAAAAAATAAGATTCGCAACTCGTAAGCCTAAACAACAACGCAAAGAACTATTACCGAAACATTCAATTGTTAACAAATATATATATATTGACGTGCAGTGTATTGGTTAACCAAAGACAATAGTAATCGCAATAGTTCTGGGGGGTCCAAGTCTCTCCGAGGAAATCAGGGATGAAAACAAGCACTCGTATCTAAAGACATAACGGAGCTCTTATATGAAACGAATGGGCAGTGAATAAGTAAAGTGCATTCTTCCGTCTATAAATAAATGACAACTCTTGTCAATATTAATATACCGTTAAGAAGGTTAGGTCGTTAAAAGAAACAATGAAGAGACGTCTGGTATTCAGATATAGTGAATAATCGCTAGGAAATCTTTTTGTTTCTCTTCCTTCTTTCGTGGAGAAATTAGTAAAGAAGTCAGAAGATAAGTTGATGCTTTGTTTTGCTGCAAAGCCCGTACATATAATGTCTCAATAAAAAGAAGATAAAAGGAAATAACGCATTTGAAGGTTTGCAATTTCAGCACGACTTGAAGGACACAAATATTGCCAAAGTACTGAAGAAATGACTGAAAGACGGAGAATATTAAAGAGAATAAAAATTATAATATTGTGTATCCGATATCAGTTTGAGAATAGTCCAAACGACTGATGATCGGGTAAATAAAATCTGAATATTGGATATATTAGTTCACGGAAATATCCGGATGATGTTATTCCTATTAATCCCTCATCTACCATACGGACCTCATCCATCATCTCATTTCATATCAATTATTTTGATGTGCCAAGTCCACAATAATAAGCACTCGTCTGAATTTGATCATTTCCCTTAAATAAAAAAAAAGTAAAAACGAAACTTGTTATGATATTGGAGATTGTAAAAAGAAATGGTAATTCAAGGTCAAATTGGAAAGAAAACGAACAAACAGAAATTTAGTAGCAGTATTAGGGAAGATGAATTGTATGCGTTTAAACAAACAAGTTAGCGTTGCAATTCTACAAATAATCGCGAATATTCTGTTCACACGATAACATCTCAGATACGCATTCATTTTTATTGAATAAGTTGCAAACACTGACTACTGGGATGCTTGGAGACGGAGCGACCCACAGTATTTTTCTATTGTGTCAAATAATGTGTATGCCACGATTGATGCAGATATGTCTAACATTATGGAAGCAACTTCAAAAATTAAATTTTGTTGAAAATACACTGGCAACACTGACAACGAGGTGCTTAAGAACGAGTAATCTTACAGTATATTTCTTTTGTATTAATTAATGTTTATACCAATGCTCGTGCTGATACGTTCAATGCTATGGAATCAACTTGAAAAATTAAATTTTAAATGGCAACATTGACAACAGTTGTACTTGACAACGGGGTCTCTCAGAGTATTTTTCTCGTGTCGGATAATGTTTATGTCAAGTTTGGTGCACATACGTCTAACAGAATGGAAGCAATTTGAAGGATTATTTCTTTAATAAGTTCGCAATACTGACTCACTGCACCAATCAAATCAGCTCTGGCGACTTTGAGCTAATATTTACAAGGCCTTTCCAACGACACGTCAACCAGCTCTCTACACCTTGTGGTTCCTGAAATCACAGACGGACTGAGTAGTATTATAACGCCCCATTTTGTTAGCTACGCTATGAACGTACCTAAAATTAGTGAACTGGAAGGAGATTAACTTGCGTGAAGGACCTGCCACATTGTGATGATCAAACTAAATTGTTACACGACTCTCTGAGTGAAGAGGAATTTCTATCGCTTTCTCCAGAACATCTCAAACTGCTATTACGCCGTCACCTTCTCCTCCAACAATCACTTATTCTAAACTTAGATACGGTAAACTACACTCAAGAACTTATTTCAACTTCCAGTTGTTGAATATGTCCGAAAAGTTCTTGGAAGTGATATAATCTAATCAGATAACGTCAATGATTTCCTAGTTTAAAACACATAGTTTTTAACAATTGCTTACATAACAACACAATTTGGTGACTCATATGTCGCAGAAGCGAACGTATGTGCTCATTTTCCACACTGAATTTTGTAACAGCGTACTTACCAAGAACAATAGGTAACCATTCATTAAAGCAGATATGTTGGATTTCAGCAACAACTATTCTTCTGGTTTCTTGGTAAAGTTTTTCATCGTCCCAGTGAGGATTCAGCAGAGACAACTGAGAGGCTATTCTGTTGTGTTCTCGTAACCAAACAGTGTGCATCACTGTCAATGTTGGTTGTTCGTTTACTCTATTGTCCCCTGAAAACAAAATGAACAAGAAAATGTGAACGCTTGAGTTTGCAAACTTTGATATATATTTTTTTTTACATTTATTACTGGCAACACTGATCAAGCAAACTAAAACATGAAAAAAGAGATAAAAATAAATGCGTCGATTTACATTCAGTTTCCTAAATCTATGTTTATTATTTGTGTTGATTCTTGAGTTTATCAAGGTTACAACTTCTTTCTTTTTTTTTTTTTTTTGCTCCTTAAGCCTCGATCGCGACTGTATATTTTTTTGTGAAGCCAGCACATCATAAGCCTTCACATGATACTACATAATTATGTAGAAGTGGAGGGCGTGGTGTTTTAGAGAATAACAGCAAGCACCCGATAAGATTATTGTTTTGTAGTTTTTTCTCTCTTTATCCGCTACTGCAGCCTAAATCGTTGAACTGATCGAGACCGTACCAATTTATGTGGAACCCTTACATCATAAGCTTTCATGTACTATAATAAAATTAATTGTCTTTTAATTTATGTCTAATACACTAACGAATTGAATAGAGAAGATAAATAAGAAGCAAACACTTAAGTGCTTTAAATTGAACAATTTGTTTGACTCTTCCAATTTAATGTGAAGATATAATAGCACTAATAGTAAACAAAAGGCTGCTATTAGAAACCAAGTAGAAAACAATTTTATTAGTAATCAAATATGTGAATATTAACGTGGTGAGAGAAAAGGACCTTGATGTGGGTTTGTTTTAGTTTTGATGGAAGCGAATTAAATGTTAATCATTTAATCAGCTTTAAAATTGAGTGCACTTCGACCATACCAGCCTTTATTTGGTCTCGGTATAACAAGATTTGTAACCCTTTATATGGGCTACATCTACAAATGGAGAAAATAATCATAACACTCAAATATAAACAGAATATTTATCAAAGTTTGTGTAAATATACAAAAATTAATACTATAGTATCGTCTTAAATGCCTTTTTGTGCATGCCCACAACTCAGATACGTGCCCAGAGGTTGGTTTCAGGGATTCAGGGCCTTCGGGGTTTCCAAAGTATGTCTGGGTGTGAAATTTACATCCAATATTATACTAATTTTACAAAGAAATCGCAACTTTGATTCCGATCCTTCGGACGTCCTAAATACGTCCTTGTTCCTAACTTATTCTTTAGTAGTCCTTAATTGTGTTCTGAAGAGAATTCTTTGCTAATTGTTCCGCTTTTCTCCTTTCAAAACCTCTCTCCCTTACAATAACTCTCTAGTTATTCTCCCATGTTTTGCTGGGTTATCTCCTGCCTCTTTTGTTAGACTTCTTACCTGCCAAACTTTCTGAATATCCTTTCTTCGCTCATTCGTAGGACATGACCTAATTATCTAAGCTGTGTGTTTGTTATGGGTGTTCTAAAAGAACCAAAGCTTCTACGTACTGCTGATATTCTGGTTTCTCATTCTATCAATGTTTTATATATATCCTACCATTTGCAGATAGGTTTCTTTGCTGCTTATACAATTCATATTCATGGTGTTGTAAAGTCTTCCGATGCCTTCTTACGCATTTTCGATCTTCTCGTCTACTTTTTTATTTTGACGCATTACTTCTATCTGTGTTTCTGTATGTTATCGTTATGTAGTTTGGGTTCTTGGTTTATAATCGTTATTTTTGTTTTACTTGTACTGATAACTATGTTCTTTTTCTCCATTTATACTCCACAAGTTTTTATGTTATGCTGAAGTGTCTTCGATCTTCACTGTAAAACTATCTTATCCACAAATGTAACCTAACCTAAGAGTGTTCCAATTTCTAATCGTATGCTTTCTTCTTAATCTTTGTTACATTTCTTTAAAATGTCGCCACCTAGGATTATAAACAAATATGTCGACTCTAGAAGTCAAGAGATACAAGTATCATTAAGGACTAAACACAACTTCTAGGTAATCTTTTATATATAACCCGAAATATATGCGACACAAAATTGTCATATTTTGAACATGGATACATCAAGGTCCAAGGTTTTTTTGTACAAAATATAACAATTTTGTATCACATTTATTTCCGGGTTATATATAAAAGATTACCTCGATTTTTTCTATTTGTCAATGTCACTTGTATCCCCTAGCTTTTGGAGTCTACAAATATCTTTTTTTCACTCTTGTTAATGTTATTAATTCACTAAACTACGCATTTGAGTTCTGGCATACTTTCTGTCGATTTTATACAATCTTTTCGTATGTATTATTAAACTGATTCTTCTTTAATATTTCCCACATAACTCCGTGGAAGGATTCAATCGAAAGCTTTCTCTAAATCTACAAAGCGTAGATAAAACTTCTTTGCTTCTTGGTCATTGCTATGGTCATAGTCTCGTAGATCAATGATGATCTACAAATGATTCAGGAGGAACTATAAATATTTGGAATGGAAACAAGAATATGCTTATTCAGACGAGTGGATTTTCGCAACATGCAGAATTGTAAAATAATAGTAATAATTAGCATTAGAATGTATTTTACCAGCATTGAAACAAGGATCCAAAGATGAGTCCATTTCACATTCTCCTACTGGTTCAACAGCAGGAGGAAGCAATTCCCTGTGACCTTGTAACGTCACCAGAAGCCTTCCACCAACAAATTGTCGTAGATTTTGAGACTGTTGTTCATCATTACCATACACCATAGATCCATCCAACCAGTGGGTCAACTGGTTTAACTGTTTTAAAAGAACAAAGAGAAATACATGTCTTAACACAACGAGAAAGTGAACAAGACAAGAGTGAATCATAAAACGGAAGCACTGAATGAACAAAACATTATACTGATCAACTCAAAAGGTGGTTCCTATAAGTATTTAGATCCTTAAATTCATACAGCCGTAAGATTGTATAATAACTTCATTTCTAGTAGGAACGGTACGTTTGATATCATCACGTGGTACCGTAATTCAAGGTGATGTGATACACTGGGGTGAAGTGATATAGGCACATTAATGTGCCCAAAGAGATTCCAGCACCTCTCACATGGACGTTATGTTGGCAATTTTGTATATAGCTGTGTTCGTAAGACGTTGAGCATCGAGATGCGCTACTTAGCTTCTCCTTCCTGCCACTATTCCTAGCTGGGAAGAAGCTGGATGCTTTCTGTTGTTATTGTCGTGTTTCTGTACGTCTGGAAATCCCTTGGACCTAAAGTTTTGGGGAAGTTAGAAGGTTAGTGTCTGTCCAGCTACAAAGTACTTTTCTGCACAGGAAGGAGTGACCTGTTACAGTGTTTTCTTTTGTTTTTGTTTTTTCATTACAGTTTATATATTGAGTTAGTAAAACCATTATACTCATAGTTACAGGGTACAGGTAGCTGTAGAGATATGCCTAAGCAATACAGAACACTCATGGGTCAAAGCCATATGTGCCTATGAATGTAGAGTTTCTGGAAAAAGTATTACAGAAAATGAAGGATGAAAAAGTATCGTAAGATAAAATGAATTTTATGGGCGGTAACAGCACTATGGTCTACGCCCGTCCCGAGTTCCTACTGATGTTTCATTATCTATATGTGGGAAAAGAGACACATATGTACGGTCTCATCTCGATATGACCTACAACATATGAGAAATAAAGAATATTTTTGTTTGAGATATTAATCAGGGAGTTTTGGTTATTCAACGAATAAATGAATTAACGCTAATGGTGGATGAATGGGATGGAACTTGACTGTAGTCACCTCCTCGCTATGATTTCCGAGTTAATGCAGTCTCTAACACATGTTTTGTCAGCAAATGTTTGCTAAAGAACACAGTAAATCCACAGAGCAGTTCTGAGTGAAGGTCTACAAGCAAAAAGGCTCCAGAATAATAGTTGTTAAAAGCTGAAATTGTTAAAGTTAGGAAGCGATTGAACCACAGTCAAGACTTTGTGTAGTAATCCAAATTTGGTATCTAGAATAATTAGGTATTATGCAACCTTTTAACCCTACTATCGATTTCAATTCTAAATAAAAATTACTGTCATTTTCGATACAGTCCAACACACAATAGCTTATGCGTAGTGTAGATGTTGTCTCACTCACGAAACTTATTAACGCAAGTCACAGTGAACTTCCATAAGCTTTCCAATGAGATCTCATTCATGACCCTATGCTAATTAATTAGGAAGGCAACTACCCCGCTCCAAAGTGATGGTCCTATTTTTACCTTCAATTACGCTTCTACCTATATACAATATTCCGCAAGCATTATCGGGAATCTAATTTTATATCACCTTCTATTGCACCTATCTTTGTTATTGGTGGATATGTTTGACATGAGGGTCTGACCAAGGGCGCCGAATTTTGTGTAACTTTTTTTTTTGGGGGGGGGGGCATTCAGATATTTTTTGTTGCCAGATAAGAGTCTCAGAAGGCACATATGATACAAATGCAATTCAGATTTTGCTAAATATTGTATATTCATAAAAAAAAACATATAATAGTATACATATGATCATTATGAAGGCTTTCCCGGCCCAGCTATTACAGAATTTAACAATGCTTGTATAACGTTAAAAAAACT
This sequence comes from Lepisma saccharinum, assembly GCA_022664845.1. NCBI lineage: Eukaryota > Metazoa > Arthropoda > Insecta > Zygentoma > Lepismatidae > Lepisma > Lepisma saccharinum. The sequence goes on from JAGDQP010035366.1 coordinate 8,209, forward strand.
TCACTAAAGGATATTATGTTCTAACTAATAAGAACAAAGTTTCTGCTGTTACTAGAAAATAAACTTAGGAAATAACAGAAACTGATGTTAGTCTATGCAGAGGAGTTATCCAGCTTTTCCAAATGTGGTTTTCTTTCTGTCCGGCTCACCCTTCCGCCGCGCTACTGCTTTATTGGACAAATATTGTTTTTCTTCTTTTAATTCTCGGTTTTCTATCTCGACCAGCATGGTTGAAGAAGCTAGGTGAGTGAAGTAGCCAAATCTTTAGCACTAATTCTTTCAGTTTTGTTCACAGAATGAAGAATGTAGGTTTCATTCCGCGCAGTTAGTTTTCTTGGTTGGCCAGAACGAATTCCCAATAATTGCTCTGTTTTATGTTTCTTTATAATGTATCCAACGTTAAAGCATGGCTTGCAAACAAACTTGGCTTTCCTGATGCGGTGTGGATTGCTTCAATACACTATGTAAACTGCTCTTGTACACAAAAGGATACCTAGAACATTTATTTCGGGAGTAGTATTGGGTTGTCCAAATACTTCTTTTTGCGATGAATTTATGTAGTTCTCACTCTCTCGTTGCCTGTTAACTTACAGGTGTATCGAGTGGTAGTTAGTTCTATAGTATTATATCTAAAGCATCCAAATTATCATAAAAGGGGAAGAGGTTTCGAAATGGTCCGTGTTTTACGTGTGAAACAGTTCCTCTTTGTTGACCTTGTGCAAATACTTTTCTTAGCCGCTGTATATAGTTTCCCTATTAATATTTTGTATTAGAAACTCAAAATTACCCTATTAACGGAAAACAATAATTGCATCCAAACAGCAGTTTGAAGGATATATTTCCAAGTGCAAGTCTACCCTACTTTTGTGTGAGTTCTTGTCGCTTACTTTTCTTGTATATATATTTTTTCGTTTTCTTAAATTATGTTTGTATATGACAAAATCACGATGAATGACCCTCGGAACTCCAAGATAATTTCATCTCATGGTACGCCAAGATGAGTAATTTTCGACCCACGTATATTTCTCGTAGCAAATAAAGTACTTGTTCAAAATCAAGGTATTTTAGAGTATGGGTGTATTCATTGTATTGTATTTATTGCATTGTATTGTATTTATTTATTTTTTTTTTTTAAGTAGATACTACAAAATAATGTAAAATACCGAAAAAATAATACATCATATTAACCTTGCAACCATTTTCATGGCTGCACAAAAATTAAGGTACCATGAGTCTCTTACTTATTTACCAATATAAAGTACTACATATAAAATTACCAGAATCAAACTACCTTACTATCTCATTCTCACATGTAAAGCACACCGTATCTGTTGTATTCTGATTCTTGGAAATGAAGCGATTACATTGCTGACAGTATGCGGAGTACTTGTTCTTACCACTACACAAGCAGCAGCATCCACGTTTCTTCGCTCCTTGATTGAGAAATTATAAAGTGTAGGTCGTTTGGAAAGAGACGTGTGATCATTAGAACGGACAACAACTTGATATTTTAATATAAAATGACATTTACACATAGTTACACAAAACGTCAAGATTGGGTCAAATTGACTCATGCTTGATTTTCTTAAATTATTACGCAATAAATACATGGGTTTAACGTCATTTTCTACCATAAGATTTTCGGACACGTATGTGAAGAATACACAGAATTTCACTCTTCCATTTAATGACTAATGGACAAAAATAATATTTTGACTGTATGGGCCATTTATGACCCGATCTTGGCGTTCCGAGCGTTAAACGACAGAAAATAAGTTTTTATTTTTTCTTTCATTCTTTCTTTTTTTTTCTTTTTTTTACTAAATGGTCTTTATCGATGTTATGCACGAAACTCCAGAAGCAACACAAGCAATGCATGAATTAATTCCTTTAGCCAGGAGAGGGGGATTATACGTGATGCAATTTATGTAAGTACTGCAGCACACGAGTTTCAGGGGGGAATTTATCAATGAAATGAATTTGCCAAAGGGAGATAAGCTTAGTAGAAAGAGAAAACGAATGACCATGTACTGTAGAAATAGGAGAACCAACTTCACCTTATCGTTTGGGCCCCCCCCCCCCCCCCCCCCCCCACACACACACACACTTTCAGGATCGGTTCCCTTGGGTCTGACGTATTCGTTGGCGAATTTCTGTCTGCGTGCGATAACTACCAGTGTTGCCACCTTTCTATGATTTCTTTAAAGAATCAGTTTTCCCCAAAACTTTCAGGGTTTTTTTTTTCGTTATTGTCTTCTACAGATTGAGTATGATGTGCACAAATTTTACTTCTTTGGAATATGCGTTCCATACGCTTTCGAATGAGGTATTATTTATGGTTCTATGATAATTAGGACGCTGACCAGGGCCACGGACGTGAAGATATACGATTTCCATGTGCTCCTTGACCGGCGTCTAAGGATTAAAGCGATTTAACGTTGTCATATCATCATAATACAACTTTTTAGTGCTATTAACATTTCAATTCGGATTTTTTTTTTTTCGGTACAGTTTAATATCCAAGTTTACATTGAACACGAAACGCGGCTGTTGAATTTAAAAAATGTTCAAAACTTTCTGGAAGAAGCCTTACTAAGAAGGAATGAATGTGTAGATATCAGTAAAAGTTCTTGGAGAATATACTTTGTTAAAGATGTTCATAGGTCTTACATTTATTTCTTAAAAATTATTTTTATAAAATTTATTATTTTTAACTATTTGGTCCGTTTCGTCTGTGTGGAATGAACACAGAGGTAAGAAAAGCATAGACCAATTATTTTCGAGCAACCTGTGAACTCTAGTGAGAATTGATGAAATCGTAAAGAACAATAAATATGAGTTTTATTACCTGATCTGCTGGTCCAAAGTTACAATCAGCTCCAATTCCTGTCATGGAGCGAACAAAATTCATGCATCTTTGTCCGAAACGTGAATAAAATGGATCGTTACGTGGAATGTCTATAGGAAGGCATGCTGGATGTCGAATTCTTGGATCGATTGCAGAACCATCTGCTGAGCAACAGGTAACTCCACTTTCATTTAAACCTAAAATAAAAAACCAGAATAGTATTATGTAGTGCATGCTCTTCTAAATATTCTACAGTGTGTACTTAAGATCAGTCCCCGCCTTTCCACGCACACGGTAGAGAATATCATTAGCCATACTCAAACAGCAAATCTGCAAATCAGAATCAAGGTAGTATCCGATACATCTATATGTATTTAAACAATGTTTTTGGTTGACAGAGTCGCATAGACAGATTTTGCAACTTTGTGAAGGAATTAAATGGATTTGTACGGCAAGCATAGAAATCCCCTCTGAGCTATATTCGCCAATAATAAACATAGCTTAAGTATGTGTATTGGATACTACTTCGATTGTGAGTGTCGGCTTACGCCATTAACTTGTCGAAATATGACGTCATTTGTATTGATGCTGCCGTAACTTCGAGCGCCTTTATCTCCGAAACTACGCATAACTTTGAATTTCTTCAAAGGAACATTTTTTTCTTATTTTGATGTGAATAATCACCTCCCAAAGTCTGGCCCATTATTTTATGGACATCTTGTATATTATATACGGTGTAGTAAAAAGTAATCCATTATTTTTGCATGACATTGAAGGCTTGACTTACCATAGTTAGAATGATCCGATTTAGGTCACATATGCGCCGTTTTGTTCGATAACGTGTTGCCATTTGTAAGGTAATATCATGATGCCTCTCTCATAGAAGCCCTTGTCCCTATTGGCAAAAAATTGAGACAGTCGATTTTCACAAGCCTCTCTTGAAGCTAATTTTTCACCAGCAAACGTGTTCGCCATGGACAGGAACATATGGTAATCACTCGGTGCCAGGTCCGGACTATAAGGTGGATGCATAAGAACCTTCCAACCAAGCTCCTGGAGCTTCTGGCGAGTCACTATCGATGTGTGTGGCCTGGCGTTGTTCTGGTGGAACACAATGCCTCTCCTATTGGCCAAAGCTGGGCGCTTCTGGGCGATTGCTGCCTTCAGACGGTCCAATTAGTGACAGTATAGTTCCGAGTTAAGGGTTTGGCCGTAGGGGAGCAGCTCATAGTAGATAATTCCCTGCCAATCCCACCAAACACACAGCAAAACCTTCCTGGCCGTCAATCCTGACTTGGGCACCGTTTGCGCCGGCGCACCGCACTTCGACCACAACCGTTTTCGCGTGACGTGTCGAAGTGATCCACTTTTCATCACCAGTCACCAACCGCTTCAGAAATGGGTCGCTTTTGTTGCGATTCAGCAGCGATTCGCAGATGGAAATTCGGTCCATGAGGTTTTTTTGCGTTAACTCGTGTGGTACCCATACATCAAGCTTCTTTGTGTATCCAGCCTTATGCAAATGGTTCCACACGGTTTTTTGTGCAATGTTTAGCTCTTGGGCAATCAAAACAGTGCTTACATGACGGTCGGACGCGACAATGTCCATGATTTTATCGACATTTTCGACACGTGGCCTTCCAGTGCGTGGTACATCTTTGACGTCAAAATTACCGGCACGGAATCGACGAAACCAAACTTGCGCGTGATTGGCTGTTACAGTATCAGGACCATAAACACTTCACATTTGCAGCCGCCTGGCTTGCGTTTTCGCCTTTATCAAAGAAAAACTGTAAAATATAGCGTATTTTCTCTTTGCTAGTGTCCATTTTGACGCGCGCTCACACAACACTGAGTCAACTCATCACAACTATCTGAACAGTGTTTGTAGTACGCAATCTCATCGTTTGAACGCCATCTCGTTGAACCCGATCGGACTTATACAACGCGAGATACAGATCACTGAAGCCATCTATTGGCAAAATAATGGATTATTTTTTACTACACCAGATATTATGTTTCGTGAGTTCTATATCTACACCATCGTGTTTATTTATTACAGAATACTTACTTATTCTGAATACGGGAACCTGCGTGAGGTCGTGGTCCATGAATTGTCCCCATTGCATTACAATGAGCGATTCTGTTTCATCTGGTCGATCTAGATCTGGAATGACAGCAGCACTCACCAATCTTGCACTGGGCAACTCACTTCCATCCGTAGCCCTCCGAGGCTCAAAGAGACCTGTAAATCATAGTAGAAATGGAAACGAGAATCAGTCTTCCAATAATTATCATTTGTTCCCGTATTTCAATGTGCAAAAGTCGATAACAAAGTTTATTTTTTCAATACTTGTTTTGATAAACATATGAGAACACAACAATTCATATTTTACATTTGAAATAGAAATATAATAAAAAATCAAATAGTAATATATAAATGTATGAACAAAGTATTAATAAATACAGATATAAGGACGCTTATAGAATACACAGTATGTCATATCAGTATCTATATTAAATGTTAAAAAGGGATACATTTAGAGAGTACACAATACGTCATATCCATATCTACATTAAAGGTTTAAAAAAAGGACGCATGTAGAGTACACAGTACGTCATATCAGTATCTACATTAAAGATTTGAGTTTCGCCTTCCAATTGCTGTAGCGTTCCGTTATATCTAGTTCCGGTGCATGTTAGGTAAACTTAGATTATATGTTATAGAATACGAAATGCTTGATGAATGGAAAGTCCAAATTTCAGAGAAGCAAACAGGCGACCTTGTAGACCGGACGTATTCCAAATGAAAGTTCATTTAACGGCTTAGAACTTTTAAGTTGCGCATTTAGAATTCGATATAGATAGGACTTTCTGAGTTTATGGGAATCTTTCCCATAATCCGTACCCAAAGAAAGTGTTAAAACATCAAACGAAAGCTTTAGATGAGATTAATCGATTGTAGTAATCCCATTCGGGTCTTGTTGTGCTGAGAGACATTACAAATGCCCCACACAGAAGGTGTTGAAACGTGCTAAATAGAAAAACTAATGACGCTCTGCTAGTAAAACAATCAAGGGTGTATAGAGCATTCCCTGTAGGTCGGATGTCCTCCCAAATTAAGATTTATAGATAAAATTAGATTTTCTTTTGGCAAAATGCACATTTCATATCGAGTTCGCCCATGAACATCCCCATAAGTCTTTGACCCCCTTCCAAACTAATTTCTAGACATTTTCCCGAAACTATAAGTGTGTTGACACCATAGGCGGTTTCACTATGTATTGATGGCACCCTGTTTGGAACACCAGTTATGTTTTTGTCACCAAAATTGCATACAATACAGAGTGTTCCAAAATTACGCAACCCGCTCCATCATAGTTCGTAACTATACAACTAAGACACGTAGATACATAGTTCGTGCGCTGAAATATAGCCCCATATATTGTGAAATTTTAAATACATTAACATAGAAACATCAATAATCATTTAGTCACGGTTGTAAATAAATGTTGCCAGAGTCACAAGACCATTTTTTACAAATTGTGTATATTTTCATATAAAACTCATTTATTTAATTACTTTTGACATTTCTCGGTGCCATTAGTGCATGACTACTCGTCGAACACGAGAAAGACATTTCTAATCTAAAACTTTACATGTGTACAGGGGCATTAGTCATGTATTCCAAAATGTAGGTTTTTCAGCATTAAAATTGATCCTGGCAATCCTGTTGGTGGTACGGACTGTTGGATGCCGGTCTATCGGACTTCTACTTTACTTAAATGTCAAGTGTTAAATTCAAATTAAAAAAGAGTCTGTGGAAAGTTCAAGAAGGGAGAAAGTATCGTGATCTATGAGAACTAGACTGTCTAAGCTATTTTATGAATTTACGTAAATATAATTCAAATGCATTAAAACTTTGAAATATATTAACTACGAACATTGCTGTTACTCATCATATGAATTTTGGTAATAGTGTTTGAACGATTTAACACTAAGACCAAATTTGATGCTTCACGTTGGAGATTTCAAATGTATGTAAAAATTTGCATCAACTTAATATTTTGCAAATGAAGATGTAACATACAAAACCCACCACAAATGCAAAACTTCATTCACATCGCTCATGTGCAAAGTTCATTTGCATTTCTCTTTTCAAAAAATTCTTGAAAAGTTTACTGAAAGATTTCTACCTCAATTTACATCAGTTAGTAGGTTAGAGTTCCTCCAGCGAACACCAGAAAAGTGTTTTTATCATTTCTGAAAAATCTGCTTAGATGGACATGTGTGGTTTTAGCATGTTACCTCTCAAATGTCGTATTCGTAGAACATGATCATCGGTCTCTACTATATAATCAATATTTAGAATGTTCACCAACTATATTAAGTATCACTATTACGTGTTCGCATACGCGTAGAAGATTTTACTCTACAGCTTGGCAGAAATACCGCAAACTCCCGATTATCCGCGATAATGACTAGCAGAGTTGCCGTAGTAGTTTTGTCAGCCTAGAGTAGTGCTAATGCGGGAAGTTTGCCAACCTCGAAAGGAGAAAATGCGGGAGATTGCGTGCGAAACTAAAAACATGCCAAAGAGCTACAACATAGAGATTAATTATCTCAAGAGCACTATTTAGAAAAAAAGGGCGAACGGTAACAAGTAATTTCAGTTTTCAGAGCAGATCCTACTTTAACAACTAAACTAAACTAAGCGTTTTGAAGTTACTGAAATAGTTTAAGATCTGATCAGTCCAACAATTCTTCTCCATATCAATGTTGATAGGTAACAAGAAACGAAAAAATATGGGCCTATATAATCAGTTCAATAATTAACTGAATAAACTTTTAAAAATCAGTTACTTTTACTAACTACTTCTTTTCATTTGTGTTTATGGTTGTATGTACAGCTTAATAGATTCTTTGGTACTCTTTAAAACCTCACTGGAAGGTTGTACAACTGCCAGTGGTAAGAGCCCTTCGAAACCACACTCTCTCACAGAAAGTTTTGTTTATGCCAAGCAAGCGCTGCTATCGAGTTGCTACCATAAGCTACAGTATGTCACATTGTCGCAATATCTTACAACGCAGCCACTGTAGAAAATCAAAATTTTTCGTTTCTACTTCACTTTACAGCGCCAGATTTAAATTTTGCACTTTTTTTTTCAAAATGCGTGAATTTGCAGGTTCTTTGTGTGAGAGTTGACATGTCTGCCATAGTTACAGTAAACTGAGGAATAATCCCAGAAAAAAATGTTCAATTTTTTTTTCCTCCCACTTAATTTAATGCTAATTAGTATACAATGTATACGTTCAAATGGCGAGGTAAATTATTCTCACCTTAAGAAATGAACTCAGCATCTCTCGGAAAAGAGGGAGTAAGGACTAAGTAAACCTTCGTCTAAGTCTGTGAACGCCTGCAGCGTTGACCCGCGAAAAATCTGAAGGAAGAAACTAAAACCTATATTATACCGGTATGCCTATCTTCTTCAAGTTTCTCGTCGTCTTAGAGATCGAGATAGACAGTATGAATTCGAAAAAAGTGTTGTTTTTTTTTAAACTTTCGGGTGTTAAAAGCCACTCACAATAGTAATGGTAAATATCCAACTCAATTTTGAAGTGTATTACCTTATAAACAGATGTCACTCAAAAACTTTATAAAAAAAACAACAATTTTTCGAATTCAACTTTACTCCTACAAGTTCTTTATATGCTCTGAAACTCTTGTTTGGTTAAACTATTCAACATAACCATGTATTACTTCGGGACTGTTTCCGAAGAAGGCCGGAATTAGGTTAGCGAAACAATAATAAAATTTGAACAAAACCCCACACAATGAAACACCACCACCACCCCAAAAGAAATGGAATATCAGAAAATTGTCTTGACAGTTTGAAGTACCGTTACCAACTTTCTCAAAAACAAATAATCTGACTAAATTTACGGACAAGTACGAGTCAAAATATTCTTACCGTCTGCGTATTGAGCTGGCAACAATCGTTGCAGTGGTGTGCGTGAACGTCCCCATTGAGGATGCATGAGATTGTTACAAGATCCGTCACTACTTCGATAGAAGGACGATGAACAAGCAGGATTACTTGGACACATTTCATCTCCAATTGTTCCTCTCAGACTCTGCTGTTGAAGAATGGCTGCACTGTTCGCGACAGTGAGATGAAACCTAGGAAGAAAAATAATAATATATATAATTATATTACATTTGTCGCCTGCAGAAGCCAAAAAGTATAACGAATTAAAACAGAAAAAAAAAAGATCGAGGTCATCTTTTATATCAGTACAAAAAATATTTCGGGGTGAAGGGAAGAGTGAAAGAATTCTACTCACAAAAGAAGTGATATCCATTTTGCGAGTGACTTTGTGTCACTATGGCGGAAATGTATCCCTTATAATAAAATTAAGAGACTTAGTATCCTCCGATCCCCCTATCATTTTCTATCATTTTTGAAAATTCTGTGATTCGGTTTTAAAAAAGTCATAACTTTTGAACCCCTTCACAAGTTTTGACGTGTGATACAACTTTTGAAAGGTATTCAAGCGTAGATTACGATCACGATCACGAAGTTTCGACCGCTTAAATGGCCTGGGGTCACTGCTATCATATCAGAAGTGTGAAATACTTATTTTGTCTTCGAACCGACCTAGGGCGGCCCTACCGACCCAATTATTTTTCTGTGTTTTAGTATAGCAAAGAGATTTTAAATTAAAATTCAAGCATCAAAATCGAGCTTTTAGTTCGCTAGATCCGAAATTAGCTGTATACATAGAGTGCCGCTAACAGAATCCTTTGTCATCGTCACTCGAAGAACTACCTTTCTTCATGATATAACCCGAAATATATGTGACCCAAAATTGTCATATTTTGTACATGGACACACTAAGGTCCAAGGTTTCTTTGTACGAAATATGACAGTTTTGTGTCTCATACAATTCGGGTTTATATACAAACGATTACCTCTTACTTTCTTTTATTCGTCAATGTCGCTTGTATCCCTGGTTTCTGGACTTTTCATTTAGGAGCGCGTATTGAATTTCCATACGTATTTGCAATAATTATTTAGTAGTATGTTCAAGTAATATCTGGTCACAGAATTATTTTATGTTCCCAACACCAATGAAATACTAAAAGCCTATTCCACACAGATTCAATCACCTTGGAGTCGATATACTTCAGCACTCTTGACAAAATGTAACTTAATATTATTAATAACTTGGCGTTTTGCTTATCAAGATGAGAGCATGTTTTTAGGTAGATTTCGAAGAAAAATCTACCTATTGAGATCGGTACGATATATATTAACACGCTAGCGGCCATAATTTTGAAGATATTTGAACTAAATTTTAATATGTTATTTCTAGGCTTTATAGCTCGGCTAACTTCGTTAATGAGCAAAATCGGCTCAAGGGGGTGGTCGGCGGAAGGGGTTGAAATTTTGAAAATATATATATATCCATATACTGACTGACTCATCCATATAAATTCCCAGGCCAAACTACTGGAGCTAGAAACACCAAATTTATTATGAAGGTGTACGACCATGAGTAGGTAAAGGAAAAAATTCAACATTTTGAAAAAGTCGCCATCTTGGATCAAAAATGGTCGCCAAACCCATTGTTCTATAGAATAGAGGGCTTAAACCGCCAGAGCTAGCACGATGAAATTTGGTATGAAGGTACAACATCACTAGTAGATTGCGAAAATATTGCAAAATGTATCCAGAGACGCCATCTTGGTTACAAAATGGCGTACTCTAAAAATCCATTTTCCACACTGTTTGAGCTTGAGATACGACATTTGGTATGAAGGTACATGGTGACTATTAGGTTGAGAAAATATTGAAAAATGTTGAAAACGTCGTCATCTTGGATCCAAAATGGCCGCCGACCCCATTGTTGTATATAATATACAGCCTAAACGGTTGGGATTACTGAAATGAAATTTGGTGTGAAGGTACAATATTACTAGTAAGTTACGAAAATGTTACATGATGTATCCAAAGACGCCATCTTGGATCCAAAATAGCGGACTAAAATACGTTTTCGACACTGTTTGAGCTAGAGATACGAAATTTGGCATAAAGGTATATCGTAACTAGTAGTTTTAGAAAATATTACAACATTTTAGGAAAGTCGCCATCTTGGAACCAAAATGGCCGCCCAAAACATCATTTTCGACACCATTTGAGCTAGAGAAATGAAATTTTATTTGAAGGTGTACCTTCACGAGTAAGTTACGACAATATAATAAAGCGTAAAAAAGAAGTCGGCATCTTTAGTCCAAAATGGCCGCCCGAAAACCCATTTTCTAAACCACTAAGGCTAAACAAACGAAATTTGGTATGTAGGTGTACCATGACAACTACGTCACAAAAAATGGTGAAACCCCCCATATGGGGGCACCCCCCGGTGGGTGGTATATTTGTACCATGGAGGCGCAGCCCGCCAGAGGGTGTCTGATTACGATAAAGGGGGCGCATCCCCCAAACCCCCATGTTGGGAGCACAGCGAAGCAAAGCGAGTATATATATATATATATATATATATATATA
>JAGDQP010035367.1:0-10521 GCA_022664845.1 Lepisma saccharinum
ACATAAGTTAAATAAAAGAACTACATTCTATGTTTCCGGAATACCATCTTCCATGACTGTACACATCTTAGCTCATTTGAAATGCACTGAAGTTACCAAAATATAACACATGGGAGGTGTGCAATGAATATGTAATAAGAACAGGTTTGAAGAGTAAAAGAAAAGGTCTCGCTTGTGCGATGTACACGTGCGGTGAATGATGCGTAGGAGACATGGAAGTAGCACTCCACATATCATCGACCTACGGTACGAAGTGAGGTCGGGTGATCAGTCAGACCCTCGAGTACCTTTACCTCCCACGGTACTAAGTTCTATCAAGTTGAACTCTGGTATTCAATTTAATAGGAGACTGAGTGCACCTCAGAGCGCCAGGTATGGGCGCATTAGAGAAAAGTATGAAGTCTTCTGCTGAGATTTGTACCTGGGACTTCCGATTCCTAGACAGGCGCGCTACAGTCATTTAATTAAATGTACAGCACTGGTATATTAGTGCAACAACATGTGCAATTGTGTGCTAGTGAGTGTTTTATTTCTTAGAACTTACGTCATTCGAAGTTACAGAGATTGTAGATTTCTGTGCCTTCTGCTTCGTAGCTACAGACGAGTTCTGTATTCCAATTCTTAGCCTGATGTGTGATGTAAGTACACAAAATATATGTTATGTTATATACCTAATGTAAGATATAAACATGAAGAAGACAGGAGAAATTTTCAAATGTCGAAGACAATGCCCTTGAAGATATCTGAAGTGCTGACGTCAAATTTTGTCGAGTCACTAATAGAGAATGTCCATAAGAGCAAACCATTTTATAGACTACTGAAAATTAAAAATACATAAACCCAAACCTTGTGGTCCAGTGGCTATTGTCAGAGGCTTCGGGCGGGCATTAGAGAGGCACGTAGATTTGAGTCCAGCTGCTTATCATACTGACTGAAATTATCAATTGTCTCCCTCAGTTTCACCAGGTGAATTCAGATATAGTACGTAGATAAAACCCCTGACCACTGACTCACAAAACAGTGCTCACCTCACACAGCTAGTTGATGAGCTTAGGAGGTCATAGCTATTAGTTTGACCTACAAATAGAAATTTAAAAATAATTTGAAACACGTGCTTAAATTCGTGCTTTCAATAATATTAAGATAAAGTTCCAAACTCATTGAATATTTTTATCGACTGCAAAAATGGCAGCTACTAAATCAATACATTAAATACCATGGTTTGACCAGGAACTAATATATTTTGGTGTTACTTTAGTAGTACCCTTTTCATTTGATTTCAGAACTGAAAATTGTACCCACCGTAACTTACAAACGATATGAAAATTTTGCATTTGTTAAAACTGTTGGGGGACAGAAAATGAAACTTATCTTTACAAGGATGACCAGTGGATTCAACTTCGTAAACTTGTTGAAAACTACGCTATTGCTGAAATTATAATTTACGCAAATGTTTAGTATTAGTGCATTCAGTACAACGAAAATTACAACACCATAAGCTTAATGATTAATGTTACTTATGCGAAATGACTTGTTTATTGTAATAACATTGAGAGCTCAACCTATATTCATAAGGTTATTTAGGTTGTAATCTATTTGTGTTCAAAAATAGGAATACATATTTATTCTGTAAACTACGTATGGAAATCAAAGTATATTTCTATATCATTTGTATTAAATGAGTACACAGCAACAAAAACTTTCCGTGAAATCTTCAATTTAATTATCATAATCTCTAGTGTTATCTGGTTGCTACTGTTGGAATTATGCCATTAAGAAGCGTTAATCATTTTAAGGAAAGACATTCAAAGTGAAAGCGTTTTTCCGACTTCTCAGTTTTAAATGTATCTCTCATAGAATATATTTAACTTTTAATGCGCTTTGTTTAACAGTATAAATATTAATTCACAAAATAATGACATATAAATCTGAGAAGTTCTTCCTGAAACGAAGCCATTTTGTAGTGACAAGTAGCGTGCTGACAAATCTCTATAATGCAGGAATCTTTTAGTATGCTTGTTAATTATTGATTCAATTTCAGTCTTCTAGTTCATTTAATGTAACTCGTTTTTTAATTTAATTTAACGAACAAGGGATGCAGCTTAAGAAGTTTTGACTGAACGAAGCGCTACTACGATAAATTAATTGGCATGTGTTGATTTATTTAAGGCAGAATAATTGACTTGAAGTAATAAAGAAAGTCACTCGTAGGCACGAAGATCCCTGAGTAAGGTGAACCAATACTGGTTTCTCATTGCCTTCTGTTGGATTAAGATGAAGACCAAAGAACAGAATTCATGTGTCGAATCGAACAAGGTTCTTCTTGACTATAAGATGACTAGCGAAAACATACATCCACAGAACAATAAACGTTAAAATCCTGTGAGGTTTTTTTTTATATATAGTTTCTGGTGTTTATGGAAATGTAGCGTATTCGAGCTTCTTCATAACTAGTAACTGTTTCCTTCTCCATAACTAGTAACACTCCATGTTCACTTGCGAGCCACCACTGTACTGACTAGATTCTGATGTTCCAACATATACTCATTATTAAGTGTTCTGAAGAAGTGGCAGGTCCTTTAAACGGTGTTAAGCCCACTCCATTCATTTCGATCTTGCGCTCTCTTTTCCTTTCTCTCTCTCTCTCTCTCTTCACACTTCCTTAACACTGACATTTTTCTTCTTCTTCTTCTTCTTCTTCTTCTTCTTCTTCTTCTTCTTCTTCTTCCCCCTTCCTTTCTATCTCTCAGCCATACCTTCAATTAAATCCTCCACTGTTAAAACGAACTAAGTAAAAGAAACTATATATGTTTTTTTTCAAGTAGAAAAACTACAAATTTGTCGCAGAAATTGGCGAATATGATTACCACTGTTTATTGTGTTAGTTTAAGCAGTGCATTAGCCAACAGACTACGAGAACACGGGCATAAAAGGTCTGAACCCACAGAATAACTTTTAACAATGTTCCAAATTTTATAAACACTTAAGTTCCCGGACAATTCGTCAATCGAAGGAACAAATATAATTCACATTTTCGTACATCATAAGTCAAGACAACTTTAGAATCAACATTCATAGAATAATTAGGCCCATGTACACCTGTTGAGAACATTTCGACTTAACTCAGAATTCATCAACGTATCAAAAGGTTACAACCAGGTACTTTTTACTGAAAGGAATCAAATCAACGATTTTTTTTGCGTTTTAACACGCATTATAAATATGACTGTATTGAATTACTGTGATCGAAAGGCCATTCGTGATTGCTTTTAACATAGTGTGAAGGAATATGCTCTCTTGAATAGATTCAAAAGGAAAAAAAACGAAAAATGAATTATTTTGACTTAGTTTGTTTTAATATTGGAGGATTCCATTTCACCATTCAGTAGACAATCCTACAATCTCAGCCCATTCAATGTTTTAACCAAGTATTGATTGTTTCTGTTCAGGACCCATACATCTTCTGTTTCAAGACGATTATTCCATTCTGTACCACATATCGAAGGCTTCACAAGCATTCAATAAGTTTTATACGAGTCCACATATTTGAACTTGAGGTAGCTATACGGTAAAAAAAGGTAAAGCTATCCCCTGTGCGATACACACGCACCGTGAACGGCGCATAGTGGATGTGGAGGCAGCGCTCCACATTTTCTTGACCTACGTTACGAAGTAAGGTTGGGTGGTCAGTACCACGCTCGACCGCCTTTACTTTCCCAAGGTGCTCAGGAGTACCAAGGACACTCCGGCACTCAATTTGATAGGAGGCGGAGTGCACCTCAGAGTGCCAGGCATGGGAACACTGCGAGAAAATATCTGACTGGGATTTGAACCCGGGCCGCCTGATTCGTAGTCGGACGTGCTACCATCTGAGCCACGGCGACTCATACATAATATATTAGAACAGGAAATTCTGTTCTATTTCAATTCCTGTTAAATTACATCTCTGTCCTCAAGTTTCACGTTTTTTCCTTACAGTTCCTCTTAAAAACTTTTTATGATATTTGTTTTTGGAAATAAACTTAAATTGATTCCTGATACTTTGCGTGAAAAAAAAAAAAACTTTTCATATTCAAATAACGATTAGCTAATACTGTATGTTTATAAAATAAGTATTTCCTCCCAAAGTATATGGAAATTTCAACACTTTGATTATTTGTAACACTTCAATTTTTATTGACTCCAATCTTTTTATAAGTTTTTTTTTTTTGTTAATATAAGAATTGAAGTTATTTACGCTTGAGATGAAGCAAATGGTTCATATAGAAAAAAAAAATAATAATACGATATAATCGTTACATGATTGAACATGGAAAGTTCGATTAACTGACAGCTTTCCTAGAAATGACCATTTATTACGTTGAAAGGGCAGTACAGATTCTGATATGTGACCGACCGACAAGCGACCAATTTGTTAACGAAACGTTCGATCGTTAGTCACACAAACAGTTTTCTTTCTTTTTTTTTTTCAGTGTATATTTTATCAACAAGATTTCCTTCTCAACCCTTGCTGCAAGTCCCTCAAATTCAACAATCAATTATTATTGTCCAGTGATTCATATTTATTTAGGTTTTAAAGTTACAATTCTCTTCGCTTTCAATCTCATTATTATTATTATTATTTTGCTTCCTCTTTCCCATTTAACGATCTTTGAAAATATTTAACTGTAGCTCATCATGTTTCTATCTTCCCTCTGACAAAGAAAGAAACATCCTTTCATATATACAACCTGGATTACATTGACAATGTATATGTTGCATAACAAGGCAGGATATGCTGCTGAAATGTAAAAACAGGTATCCGAGGAGTCAACATTATTTCCCCATGCGTCAGCATTTTGGTCCCACGCATACTCTATGGTCAGTCTTGTTAAGTGAAGTAGGTTTGATCTGAATTTGCACGGCGGGCAGACAGACTCTTAACTTTATTTAGATTACCAATAGTTAGCAAATACAGCGTGTCTCTGAAATAATGGTGTAAGCATTGGAGAGGTGATTATTTACGTTAAAACAAGAGGGTCCGCGGTGGATCAACCTTTAGAGTGTTCACTTCTGGCGTTTGGGTTCGTCGGTTCAAACCCTGCTCATGCGATGTGGTACGTGAGTTTTCTCCGGGTTCTCCTGTTTCTTCCTACTTCCTTGATTGCACCAATCATCAGTTCTTCTGAAGAAATTCCGAAGTCTGATTAGTTTCACAGCGACAGACACTCAAAGTTAAGGGCCGGCCGTGTGGCCGAGCGGTCTGCGGCGGTAGGCCATCGGCTCGAAGGTCCCGGGTTCAAGTCCCGGCAGGGGTATGGTTGTGAATTTTAACAGCTAAAGGCGAATCGTGACGGGCCGAAGTTCAAAATTACTAGACTGACCCATATAAAAATAAAGTTTACCGAAGTTTATCAAAGTTAAGGCGCATCGTCACAAAATGACTTCATATCTCGAGTTCTCGGCAAGTAATGGCGTAAATGAGGTGTACCTAACAAATCACCATCGAAGTAGTAACCTATACATTATAATTTAATTTATGTTTATATGATTGGCCAGTGCAGCTTAGAGGTGATTTCTATGCTTGCCTTATTTAACAAGTTAATTTCTTAACAATAACATTCTTCGCTTACGCCATTATGTGTCGAGATATGACGTCATTACTGACGATGGTACCGTAACTTTGATCTTATGTAGCTCCGAAACAAGGCATAGTTTTGAATTTGTTCAAAGGAAGTATTTTTTATTTGTTCGTTTGTTTTTGGTGTCAGAAATTCACCCACAAATTATTTGCACATATTAATCAATCTCCCTGTATATATTCATACGAGGATCATTTTAAGGTAGGAACATTTTTGTTAAGAACAAAATATATTTTTTTATTAGATGAATGATTTTAATGTCTAACTAAAATACATAACATTTTCAATTTTTATGTAGTTCTCATTGTAATTCGGGTATTTGTCCAGCTGTTGCATAATATTTACCGGTACTCTTCTTTCTTTGTAGAAGTCAGCCCCCAGTTTACTGAACCACCCTGTGACAATCTCGTAGAGGAGAGCACGAAACATACAACTTGTTAAAGTTTAACAAAATAGTGACCTTAAGTTTGCGCAAACGTGAACATGAACCCTCTTTATTAAAACCTTGGTGATGACATCTGATTTTCGTTTATTATGAACATCTGTCTCTCCACCATTGAACAAATTATACTTTTTGTGAACATTCCCATTTACGACAGCTACTCTGTATACTTCGAAACTGTGACGATGGAGTTCTGCAGTTTGAATGTGGCTGTGTGTTCAGAAAGTGAATCACCGTCGGGTTTAGTAACGTATATGATTCTTTATAAAGCACTGTGACTCAGCGACTAATTAAATTCAATCTGACGTTAGCTCTTGATTTACAAAATCCATCGGACAACAACCTGCGCGGACAGGGTGCGCAAAGGGTTCTTAAAAATAAAACGGCCCTCGTACTTTACTTAATAACGATATTTTATTCATGTATAGTTTTCATTGTGAAGCACAAAATGTGTCATAACCATCGAGTTCTACATAACGATACTGGAGTGACTGCTTGGTGTCGAAAAATAGAGGCCAGAGCAAATATTTAAACTCGTCTAATCAAATGTGGACCAATTTTCAGTTCTAACTTACTTTCATACGCTTCTTATCGCTGTGCGGCCCATTTTTTATTTAAGCCTTAATTCCTGAGTTATTCATATAATAGTATGCCGTATTCTACATATACTGCAAGTAACATTTACGTTTTTTTTCAAGAATTAAGACATAAATAAAAGAAAATGGCCGCACAGCGATATCAAACGTAAAAACCGAGTTAGAAATAATATATTTGTTCACCTTGTTTTAGACTGGAAATGGACAAACGACATTAAGTGTCCGCTCTTCTCCTTGGCTTCATATATTCATGAAATTTTCAATGGCAACAGCCAGTCCAGTATCGCTTTTAGATAGACGTCATTGGTTATAGAATGTTTAAACTGCAGTTCTGTAACACAGTGTATAACTAAAAGCAATACCCGATAAAATTCAGTAGAATAATTATTTGACATCAGTAGGATCTTCTTTAACAAAAGTAAGAATAAAACTACATTTCATGATTGTCCTTGACCTTCCATTGGCAAACTTTTCTTCGCTGAGGAAAAGTCACGAGAAAGGTTGGAGAAAGTGTGAAAACATTTGTGTCTTTAGTGCGAAGGTTGTATGTGTTTTCTCTGTGTCTGTGTGTGTGTATTTGGAAAGCGTGCATCTCTGCTTCCTCTTTACCATAATACTAAAGAGAAGAAACATGCGAAGAACCAAGAAGATTGAAAAAGATGATGGATTTTTCTTTCGTTCTTTCACAACCGTCACGACCTCTGTCGACTTCTCCGCGAAAAAGAATTTAATAACCAAATGCCTTCCATATTTCATAGTCTTCTGCAAACATTTTTTCCATTGTATTCGTCTTTCCTAACTATCACTTTTCAAGCACACTCGATTATTATCGTGTGTACGGTACTTGAAGCAGAAAAGGATTTAAGAGAAAGTGAAAAAATAAAAAGAAACGTGTGCAAAGAAAGAATGTCTTCTAACTCCAAACACCATGAACTCTTTATAAATTAGTGTCATTTGTTTAATGCAACGTACCGTTACTATCCCTAAGGCAGTGTTTAATTTTAATTTAACAGCTGCTTTCCAACTACGTGACTCTTAGAATTGTATTTCTCTCGAAGACTATTAGTGAGTCCACACTGGACCAAACTTCTGTGCTTGCATATGTTGGTGAGGGCGGTCTCAGTACAGCGAAATCGTCATTTCTTTACTGATCCGAACTTTGAAAATAATAAACGAGACTAAAATAATATGTGCTCGTCATTACGTACTGCACAAATTAGTGTATTTGTTGGTACAATACACTACAATATGTTTAAACACAAGAAATTCTAAAATATCAGAAAAGATTGATATATACTGTCTCAATGAATTTGCATTGATACTGCTATCACTATTTACAGGGTTGCCAGATACTGGAGAAATAATTACGCTTTTTGTATATAGTAATTTGCGCATTAAGTAACGGTGCTTATTATACTCTTTTCGTCTTGTTTTCAGTTTTCAAACCAGAATAGTAAGGAAATGATCGAGAGTTGTTGCTGTAATAAGACAGTCCTTGTCAACATGTGAATGTACGAAAAATTGACCTAGTTTAGACTCGCCATAGAGACGAGCTTCTAAATTACGAGTAGGAAGTCAAGTTTATTCATGATTCTGCGTATTAGATTCTAATTTCATTAATTTACAATTGTAGTCTGATTAAATTTATATATCATATATGGCCTTTCGCCGTCTCAGGCTGAAGTCGGGATACGGTGGGGGACAGGATGTTGGAAGTCGTCCAAGGATTTATTTTGTACGTACCGTACCGGCATTCGCCAGGTAAGACTGAAGGAAAACACTGGGAAAATGTCAATCAGGTTGGGATCGCTCCCAGGACCTTCCAATTGCTGATCCAATGCTCTATCAACTGAACTGCGGCCGCCCTAATTTATTATATTCTCTTTTGATGCATCGTGATATAATTTAATCAGGCTCCGCACCGACAAAATGCAACAATTGTTCATGGTTACTATTGAGATAAAAATAATGCCGTCTCGCTCTTGCATAAAGAAATGAACTATCCAGTAGAGGTGAATATTGTGGGATATGTTCTTACATAGATGAATCTGGAAACAAGAAATCACCTGGGGGTAATTACGTAGAGTTTCCATTGTATAAGGACTTTTCTACTTTTCTTTTCTAGTGACAGACATGTATATGAAAGTTTACAAACACAGATCAGAAGGAAGCTACACACACAAATCATATGCAGCCTAAAAGGTTCATGTATGCCTCATAATAATTGAGTGAATAATGCATTACATACGAAATCGAAGTTGATAACAGGAAAGTTTGGACAAGTTTAAGTACACATCTCTACTGTAAGATGGCGCAACTATAGTTCCATACTGTCTCCCTCTACAGTTCGTATGTTGAACTCCTTGAGCTGTTTATCCATTAGACTCTTATGTGGTGACTGTAACCGAAAGCTTGAATCAGTGATTCACTAATTCACCAACGTGTGGTGCCACTATCGCAGGAATTGTCTGCTCTGCGTACCCGTGTGCTGTATGCTGCGCTTGAAAATTCATGTGATTTTTTATTTTAATCCAACTCGTCTTGTACTTTTCGTTAGTATAAATAAATACTCGAATTATTTTCTTTTAGAATACTCAGGAAAAACAGAGGGTGATGGTAAAAGTTATAGGATTTCTTTTTTTGGGGGGGGAGGGAGTATTTCTAACACGGAACAGGAAGCACATTCTATATATCTCATCAGTTTACCTGAAGAATAAACAACAGTGAGAAACTACTTGCTGGTAGCTATCGGGTTAGTGTAATGGTAAAGCGTTTAATTGTCTGCCCGTCGTCCGGGGTTCGATTCCAAGATAAAGATTTTATCATATTTTTTTAAAAACTTTACTTCTTTTTCTTTGTATTTATAAATATGTTTACGCATTTCATGGAATTAGATTTAAAAAGTCAGTTAGATATTTCTCGTTTTACTCATATTCAAGAATTTTACGCAATTCACGGAAATCAATTAGAAAATCCAACGTAGATTTTTTTTTTAAATTTTACTTGATGCAAACACCAAAAACGCAACAGCATCGAACAGTCCAGATTTAGTACAGATCATTGGATTTTCCTGAGGCGAGTCGGTCGCAGTTATAGTGGCTAATTGGCTGTCTCTGCAAATTTTTTTGCTGGTAAGAAAGGCGGGTTCTATGGAATATGATCTATTTTTGATTTCACGAAATCACGTCCATATATCTAGACGACCGTCTGTGTAGAGGAACAATCGTGGTGTCATGGTACTCTCGAGAGCGTATAATTCCGGAGGGAAGTATACCTTGCCAATAATGCCTTGACAGTACTGATTTTAACAAATTTTCAGTGTTTTCGTTGCGTAAAGAAAAAAATACCTAACCTGACTTTTTCCAACCTATGTGTGTAAATTTTGTAACAAGCTTAAAGTGTGTATTGTTTTCATTGCTTAAATGGGAAAAAGTCTAACCTGACTTTACCTAACATATTTTAGTGTATTGGGGCTAGGCAGCAAAAGCAGAACAGTTTTCGGAAACAGAAACGAGAAAAAAGAACAGTTCTTTTAAAATGAAAAAATAAAACTTTCGGTGAGCGGAAACCTGACTCCTGATACACACTGGCACGATGTCTTGTTCATCAGACTGGATGCACACAGCAGCCACTGCTTTCAGAGCGTTCTTTATACCACAACCACAAACGGCTAACAGATGCCAGCAGTTACGTAGTGTCCTTACGTTACGATTATCCCTCTCCTAAGACATTCTAGAATCTGGAGCCTCTTTCTGGTAACTTTGCCTAGTTCATAGTAGTTCGGATTTTTCACTAGTCGATGGTGTTGGAATCGACTAACATTAAACAAAGTCTATTTCCAATTTCTAATAAAGTGCCAAGT
>JAGDQP010035368.1:7831-19621 GCA_022664845.1 Lepisma saccharinum
AGTTGCCTGGGGCATGTCATTGACCATATAGGCGAACAATTCAATACTAGGTAAAACATAAGAATGGTAAAACAAACTAAATGCAGACTGATAGCGAATTCTTGTAAAGCTATAGACCAAATCTAGTTTCCGCGAAGCACCTATCGTGATTTGGTTAAAATGTTCAAAGAAAGTGAGCTTGTGTCAATAAAAACACCAAGGTCTCTGAAAGAAGAATTGCTATAGCACCCCGGGAACGACAGCCCCTTCAAAACTGAAGCTGATACACTACGTTTCCCGGATTTGTATCCTGCAAAAGAAGTTTAGTACATTTCGTGGGGATTTTAGTAGCCAATAACTTCGGTCTGCCTCAATTCAATAAGCTGTCAAGTTTCAAAATTCACGAAGATTCGAAATCAGACTCTTGTTATTCGTGAGCTGGATTTTAGCCTCAGAACATTGAACCATCGCGGTTGTAGTTTAGTCTACTCAACAGCTATTTACGTGGATCATTCCCATTCGATTGAGCAATTACACTCTCTTTAATATTCAGTAAATAAACCAAATGTTACCTGCCTGCAATCTTACTAACTATTTCTGGTTATGGGTCTACGCACAGCAGAGGTACTCAGAAGCGAGTGTATGACGCGCGCTTCGTCATTACAAATTTCGGAGAGGGGGGGAAGGTTCACATTATGAAGTTATTAAACAACATACGGGTTCAGTGAGAGACTGGGTTAACCCACACCCTGGTCAAAATTGAGCTTTTGACGCAATAGTATACTATTGCCTCTACTGACTTTTGCCCGAACCACTGGTTGGTGTGGCTTGGCCGTGGACTGAGGAATAAGCCACGGCTGGTATTAAGACGATTGGTATTAACATGTATTATAAGACAATTCGCATTTTCCATTTTTCCTCAAAAAGTCAAATTTGTGGGTTAGCCTCGCTGAACCCTTCCATTTCTCCTTCAAATACTTGAAATGTAAGATAAAATACTTACAAACTTGTCATTTTACGGCTTTGTTTAAAATATATATAAAATCCCAGCTCTTATGCCGATAAAACACATTAACTCCATTAAAGTCCCTCGTCATAATTTGCAGCTTATATATAATACTTCTCCTTATATATACATGTCGTATTTTTGTTAAAAATTTCAGAATATTGTTTATATTTCGCAGTGTATATGTTTTTACCTATATGTCTATTTCCTTTGTTGTCCACATATTCATTTATCATTTTTTTATTACCGCGGTTACGTTCATGGATTACATGAAAATTAGATGGTTGTTCAGTTATACCAACTTGGGGCAACTTGCTTCGCAATATAAATCCCAAACACATTTTTTTTAATATTACATAACAAAGTTTGGGTTCTTTTTATTCCCAGATAGACATTTTCTCCCTGTGTTGTTCTCGTGTGATAACTATTTAAAAGATGATAATAATATTCGATTTGTTGCTTTCGTTCCGCACTTTTGTTTTTTGAGTACATTTTAGAGTAATATTTTTTTTTACATTTAACCTACTGCACTTTATTGTTTTTGTATATGTTTTGACGTAATGCCGCCTGAATTATGTTTTTTTATATTTGTTTGGTATTCAATGTCTTCTAAAATTTGTGTATTCATGTACCAAAGTTAGTCACTTCTTAAATGAGTTTGAAGATCGTATCGTAGAACTAATGTGAGCGCACTATGATCAGATATATATTGTGTACTCACGTTTGTTCGTATAATTTGATTTCTCAAGTTCTCTGTTATGAGGATGTATTCAATTCTCGACCATCCTCAGGCATATATGTAAGTGTGTTTATTCGGGTTACATACTTTATACACATCACTCAAGCAAAATATTTTCATTAAATTGATTAGTTCTGCACTCATATTGGATTGGCTATTAGAGTCTAAAATGGAATATGTAGCATTAGCATCTATGACCAAGATGACGGGCTTGGGCCATAACCTTTGTAATTCAAGAGTTAGATGATCACGAAAGTATATTTCCCTTTGCACTTTATTAGTGTTTCCCGAAGGCAAATGCGCTCATGTAATACCTATTGCTTACACTAAACCCGAGATCATTCTTCCAGTGTGGTGGACATGAATGTCCGTAATTGTTATGTCTTCACGTACGGCTATGGTCACCGCCTTATTTGGTTTGAAGATATGCGAAGTATGAACATTATAGTTTTTTTAAATGTAAACCTTCCACGTTTACCTCCTGCAATCATGCCACGTGAACTGCTTTTAAGAACCTATTAAGTACGGTGATTTTTTATTCCATTTTTATGTTGGCAATATTGAGTGTCACAAGGTTAAGCGTTGCCATAAAAAGATACACAAAAAGCGGCACAAAAGTTCTTCTTTTCCTTGTTTCTTCCATGATGAAATGTTTGTAAAGAAATATAATTTAAGTGACTTACAGCAGTGGGTCCTAATTTATGCACGCCTATATGATACCTGTTGTCCGCTTGAACTGCACACCTGTCACCGAACAACTGCACTGGTGTCTTCTTCTTCGTGCCGCTTAGGGTGATGATGGTTTAATAGCACTTTCCACTACACTTTCAGCTCTTATTTTCTTCATTTTGTTGTCTTTACCACTTCTTCTTTTTCTTTTTTTAAAATATTTTTTTGTTTCTCGTCGTTTGTAAAATTGTAAAAGTTTTCACTGCACTCGGTGTTATCACTTGAATTATCCGTTGTCAATTCTTCCGAAAGATCACTCAATGTGTCTTCTGCCTTTTCCCCCTCCTCTCTGGTCACTAACTGTGAATTAAATTGCTTAGAGGAACGCTGTCCTCTTCAATGCTTAACAAACCTGTTTCTCGCACTGGTTCTTTAGGCTGTTTCCTCTTCTGTTAAGGGATTGCCCTCAGGCGTGGATGTGTTATCAGCTGAAGACACTACCTCGCGCCCTGTACTACCTAAGGCGACGTTGTCATTTCTCCTTTCCTGTGCGAGCTGTTTTGTAATTTGACGTTGAACTTGCTCCAAAAGAGAATAAGCAGATTCTGATAATGGGGTCGCCTGTGTTTGATTAGCATTAAAGTTATAAGGCACGGATTTTTGTGTTTCCCGAATCTAAATTTTGTGCACTATTTCGACAATTATGTTCTGCGGTATGTTCTGCTGTATGTTCTGTATTATACAGAACATTCGCCTTGAGGAAAATTAGTGAAAATCTGGATTTTAAACCTCAACACCGAAAGAAAATAGGGGAGTCTTTTTGTTACTTTGTTGAAAGTTATTATCCTTTTACCATTATAAATCCTATGTTTATGAAGGGACGAATAGATTACATTTGTAACTCTTCGCAATAGGTTGTATTTGTCCATATTGTTGGAATATTTCGGTGACCTGTCGATCGCTTAATTCCAGCGGCAAAATAAAAGCAACCATTTGATATTGTCCATTATTTTGATACCTACCGGTAGCTCTTGTATAAAGCCCCTTCTTCATAGAGGAGTTTTCCTTTACACGTTTGTATTGCCTTCTTAGATACTACTACTATTAACGAACTACATTTTATGTCAGAAAATTTTCTATAGTTATCCATTTCAATAGAAAGAATGTTCACTTTCAGTATTTGTAATTATTCAGCCACCAATTCGTGAAAATATATTGTATCAATTTTTTGTGTTCACTTTCTCAAATTAATATTTAGTGTGTTTTTTACGAAGAATTGCAGTCATATTTAACTGCCTATATCGTACAAACACTCACACCACACCACTGCTCTCTCACAGCCAGAGCGCACCTGGCTACATCCTTCGCAATGATGTTACATGCAGGATATGATTGGAGAAAAGAATGACGATATACATCTGATCCTTTCTCTTGCTAAGTGTGACAGGTAATCCATGATTGAGATTTTGCAGGATTACTGACATGAATGGTTTCCTCAAAACTACGGTCGTGATGGGAAGTGTGTTGGGATGTGGGGAGATGAGGTAGTTATGATTTGGCAGAGTAACGATTGTTGATGATGCAGGTGGTTAGAGATGTCTGGTTTCTGCCAATGTAGAAAGTAGAACGGGTTATAGAGTAAGTGGTAAAATAAGGTAGAAAAATGCAGCTGTCAGAGAGTCGGTGGCTGACGGGGTACTCAAAGGGAAGGGTGCGATCCAAATTAGGACAGATCCTACAGCGGAATTTTTTCGGTTAATAGGTTAGGAGGAAACTCCAATTCTATTGAGGTTCGTTTTAAAATTTGTCCTACACTAGACTATTTTGAAGCATGAGGGGAAGTTCTCTTAATCACATAATATATCATACAACAAACAGTTATTTTGTTTCTGTTTCAGAATTTGATATTCTTCTTAAGTTTACAACATTTTAGGACAAATTTTTGTGCAGTAATAATTAGTATTCAAAGATTCTTATCCTTTTCTCAATTACTGTCTACTTTGTCTTTCCATATACTATGTCTTGTCCAGCATTATTCACAAGCAATCGATGTATGTATATTTATATATAGCATTCCCACCATGATCAACTAACTCTCTCTGTTCCATTTTATGATCTTGTCGTCCACATTTCCATAATTTGAGCAGTTTCATGTGTCGGTCAGCCTGAGTCAAAAGTTGCCTAAAGGCCTTAAATAAAATTGAAAATTCAAATTCAAGGACCAGCTTACTGTTACTGGCAATCATGGCAATCATCACTTCTATATTGACGACATCGTAGTAGCAGCATAGACTAAGTAATAAGATAAACCGCCTGCCTATTTTCGTTTGTGCTAAGGAGCACGTGATTTTTAACCCTGTCTTTAGATGGCTCTGTCGACTACTTTCAGCAGCAATTCTATCCAGTAGTAGCCACCAGAAGTATCTAACGGCAGGGTTCAAAATCACGTGCGCTTAAGCAAAAACCAACTAATTTTAGCGCAGACGAAAATATGTAAGCGATTTACCAGGTGCGTAAATATAAAACCGGAATTTATGTACAAAAAAGACACAGTGATTGGATGACAATGATAAGAACTATTTTATTCGAAGTATTGGCCATCGCTAGCGATATATTTCTGCCATCGTTCCGGCAATGTGTGGATGCCAGACCAAAAAAACTGTGCCTCTTGTGCTGCAAACCAGTCATCAAGCCATTTTCGTACATTTTCGTAAGATGTGAAGCGCTGGTCAGCAAGTGCATGTCCCATGGATGCAAATAAGTGAAAATCGGAAGGCGCCAAGTCTGGTGAGTAAGCGGCATGTGGAAGGATTTCCCAGCCAAACGTCGCAATCGTTTCCTTGACCGGTTTTGGTGTGTGGGAGGGTGCATTATCGTGAAGCACAATCACTTTTTGTTGTCTTTGGTCATATTCTGGTCGTTTTTCACGTAAAACTTGATGCAAATCGATCATTTGTTATCGGTAATGTTGGGTATTAACGGTTTCGCCAGGTTTCAGCACTCCCTTCTGATCTGGTACACAAAGCATTGTCTGACGTCCATAGCGATTTGGTCTTGCAGTCGATGTCGCCGGTTCTGCTGGAGTTACCCATGATCTTCTACGCTTAGGATTCTCGAAATAGATCCACTTTTCGTCACCAGTCACAATTCGATGGAGAAATGATTTCCTTTTGTACATGGCAAGCAAAATTTCGCAAGTGGTTTTTAGTTTTCCTGCTGTCGTTCAGTCAAAGCATGTGGAACCCATTTTCCCACCTTCTGAATCTTGCCCATACCTTTTAAACAGATAGAAGCTGCTTCTCGTGTCACATTTAATTGATCCGCGAGTTGTTGCGTTTGAGCGTCATCCTCATCCAACAAAGTTTGCAATTCGCTGTCTGCAAACATTTTCGGTGGTCTTCCACGTTCTTCGTTTCTCACGTCAAAATCGCCACTTTTAAATTTTGTAAACCACGCATAGCACTGTGACTTACCAAGAGTATTTTTTTTTTAAGCTTCGACAAGCATACGATGCGATCCTGCAGCAGTTTTCTTCAAATGGTAACAAAAAATCAATGCTGTCTGCACCTCGTAGTTTGTAGGTACAAATTGCGCCATGTTCGGCATTACTATAGTAGTGACGGACCAATTTTAAAATCACTAAAACCAAACCAAAATCACTTAAAACACACACATTACGTGTTCATGGGAGGCGAGCGGATTACGCAATTCTTTTTTTGCAGTTTTCGTCGATTGTCTTAAATTAGTGACCATACGAACGTGGAGGTTAGGAAAGGTAAGGTGCGGTCATGTATTATTACAAAATATATTTGTATATGTTCACATTTATTATTAATAATTCCTTATTTTCCTTTTTCGTAAATTATCTTAAATTACTGAACATTTGAACGTGGAGGTTAGGTAAAGTTAGGTGCGGTCATGTATCTTTACAAAATATATTTTGACACATATTCACACTTACCTTTCACGTAGGCGTGTTAACTCTCCCAATTTCGGTTAGAAAGTCGTATACAATTGTTTCAGAGTATTTTCCTTTCTTACATAAATACTCTGCTAAATAACCTTCAGAATGCACTTTCTCTCGTCATTTGAATACGATTCAATAACAATAACGCAAGAAATGTCATAATCATCACAAAGACGCGCCATTTCAACACTACCTTACCGCCTTCCACATGACAACAACTGTAGCTCTACGCAAAATAGTTCCTTCCACCAGAACATGCAGTTCGTCCTAAAACATCTTAAAAACATACTGCAACAATATTATTATTCACTTTTAATGTTATCCACATTACTATTTTCCTCCTAATTACTCAACCATCACACAATTATCTCAATTGAACCTGTAAATTTCTTAAAATTGGTCCGTCACTACTATAGTTAACCCCCAATTTTCATCGCTATTAAACACTACACTATGACATGAAACTTGTCTGGTTGTGAGTTGCAAATCGTTTCCAGCAGTCAAAACAAGCAATTGGGGCCAAGGACGCAGTTTTACGGTAACCACAATGACAGGTAACGCCGTCTATGCACAAATTCCGGTTTCATATTTACGCACCTGGTAAGTCTATATTATTATTTAGTTTATGGTCGCAGGGTAACTAATTCATCAAACTTCGCTAGTGTTTTCTGTACAAAGAACAAAACATATTTCTCGTTGTTCATTATGGCTAATAGAGCTCTGTGAAATTAGGAGCAAGTAAAAGTATTTTTTAATAATTACTCTTTCTTGCGCTCTTATGTAAGTATCATATTAATTTACAAGTAAAAGTGGCTATGCATGGTTCCTTTCTATTCAAGGACACAGATAAACACAATGGTCTTCTAAATCCACATAAACAAGAGTCCCTCTAAGACCCATCGTGTCAGGGCAGAAACAACAATTCTATTCAGTGTGCGAATTAAGGAATTTTACAGGGGAGGAGTAAAATGATGTTAATAAGAAAATTACATGATGAATCTAATATAATACATTATACATGCGTCCGCATGCAGACTCAGAGGGAGATTTTCCCCCTTATCCTCCCGTTAGTTTGCACACTGATTCTACTTATTAGGAAAGATTATTTTGAAAATGTTTAGTACAAGAGTTGACAAATTCAAAAAGCTGTCAATAATGGTTACGATCTCTACATGGAAATTTGAGCACTTTTAACAATACAAAGGCATATTTACTTAGCTTCTTTTACATATTTTTCCATGTAGAATGCTCAAAAGAAAAGATGTGCTTCTTTCTTTCTGTATGAATTAATTAGAATCCAAGAATAAATTATATAAATGTGAATTTAGTTTCTAAAGCCTTTGGGCAACTTTTGTTCAGGCCGTATGGATAATGTTGGTATGAATAGGTGGAATCAAAAAATTGGAGGAAACAGGAGAATCTCGAGAAAACCCATACACACAGAGTTTGTCCTCCACAAAACCCACATGGCATGAGCAGTGATTGAACCGACGATCTCTAGCGCCAGAGGTGAGTGCTCTAGCAATTAAGCCACCACGGCCCCAATAATAAATTATATGCCAAAAGGGCGATCTCATAATTTAAAATCCCACAGACGAATAAAATCATAGGTTTCAATAATCTGAACTCTGTTTAAAAACAGTAAAATAAAATCTGTCTGGGGTTTACTTACAAAGATGCAATACTATAGTCAATGATTTGAGCGCATATCACACACGCCTTTCAAGGAATTCAAAATTAAACATATGATAATCAGTAAGATGTTCACATATCAGTAAGATATAACAAGTATATCTTCACATGTCCATCGCTTCATGTTTATTTGTAAACCTGCTTAAAATTGATTTAATTTAATTGATTCTTTTCAGGCCACAGCAGTTGGATATCCTACCATATATGATGATGATATGTTATATATGGGTATTATGTACCAGCCAAAGGCATACTTCGATGCAGAGCCTTGGTATTCTCCTTCAAATAGCTATTTAGAGATCAAAGAATTGGAAGGAGATGCTTTAGAATGTAACAACTACCACAGAATCGATGTTTACTACACATCTGAAAATGTCCAAAGCATAACATTTTATTATGCCGTAAGTAGATCATTTAAATTATATTATTTGTTGAATATAATCGTATTGCATGGATATAAATCTCAGATTGAAAGACAACAGTGAAGTGGCTAGATAAGATTACTTATATAACGACAGTATACAGACTGTAAGTAAATAGGCACCCTGAAATTTGAACATTAACGTATATTGAATGACAGCCACTGGATACAAATGCAATATATCTACATAACTATATTAAAATTTAGTAGTTCAATCGTCTGCTTTCTTCAAAACCTTAACCTGTATGTAGTCAAAGAGTCCTGCCCTGTTGGCCAATGGAATGTTAACTCGCTCGGCACGCACGTACTTTAACAACTCTCCACGGGAAGAGGATTTTCGAGAACGTCATCATACTGAGCGATCAAGCCTAACCTGGATGTGTTCGA
This sequence comes from Lepisma saccharinum, assembly GCA_022664845.1. Taxonomy (NCBI): domain Eukaryota; kingdom Metazoa; phylum Arthropoda; class Insecta; order Zygentoma; family Lepismatidae; genus Lepisma; species Lepisma saccharinum. Next base: position 16,692 of record JAGDQP010035368.1, read on the forward strand.
TGGGGTTTATGTTCAGCAACTGATTGGTCCATGGAAGTGTCGGAATGCTTTGTCGTACCAGCCAGACCTGGCTCGTTTTCGCAGTGTGGCACGGAGTGTCATCTTGCATGAACAGAGCGGGTGTTTTTTTTTTTTTTTTTTTTGTAAGGATACGCTTCTCAAGTATTTCGATCAATGTTTACTCTGTTAATGCCCACACATTACATGTGCTCGGATTTTTCTGTATACAAATGGCACTTCACACTATAACGGTAAATTTGTCATCCTTGACAGTTGGTTACAGTCGGTTCATGCCGAATTCTTGGCAAGGTTTTCCCCAGGTCCATATCTGACTGCTACATTAAAACTGGACAAAGGACGATTTATCATTTATCTGAAAACATGATACTATACCGAAATCTCAAAGAGCGTTGTACCATCTCCGTTGCCCATTGTTTCCGAATGGTAAATATTGTGCGGTGAACAGTAAATTCCACTTGCCACTCGCACATAATAGCTTAGCTGATGAAAATACCGAACAACTTTGTTAGGTCTCACCAGAAGATGTTCTGTTAAGTCTGTAGCCTTGCAACGTAGATTGCATTCCAGCACCAACTAGAGCTGAAATGAGTCACCGCGTCAATCGGGTAAAGTTTTGGACCAGATCTATGCTTGGGATCCGGCCTCACCCAGACAGCGTAATATAATTTCAAATTCTTTCCGTACTATACGTTGTTGCGTTTAAAGTACTTCTTTTAGGGGTGACCAGGACTAGCGGTGTTACACCCAGAGTACAGAAAATACCTCGCCGAAAATTTCCTAACAATAATAATAAAGAAATAGTCTCATATCCCCGAAGATGTGCAGAAAATATATCCCTTTTCCCTTCAGAAAGGCTATGAAATATTAAATAGGATACAAGTATTAAAATCTTTTAACCTCTTCTGTCCAAAGTGACCTTGTTAATAGTGTGAGTATTTCTTTCTTTCTGTTGACTATGTTTTGAACTGCACAATCACTCGAGTGGCAATCGACACCGGGCTCTCCAGTGATCGCGCAGGCAATTTGCCTTTAGAGTATGTCATCTTTGCATTATCCAGCAATAGGGTCTGGTCGGGAATCATTCAATTCTACAGCCGCAGAGGTACAAGGTATACTTGTTGACGTCAAAACTTTGTCACTACAGAAAACCTACAGAAATTTGCAAATATCCACAATAAGTACGACGCAAAATGTTCATATTCCTGACATGTATGGTGTCTATTTACATATGGGTTGTCTCTGAAGAAGTTCAGGTTAGGTTAGATTTGTAATGCTTAGTTTCGCACATAAATATAACTTTACATCAGAATGCTCAACACTCTGACATTGGACTAACAAGTATCGAATATGGTAATATTGTAAACAGACAATGATAGGCTTCATCTGAAAACAGTTTAACATATATTTAGAATCTTGTACACTTTCCAAACTGCTATCCATTTATATGCAATTCTGACAGGAACAAAATACATAAATCATATCGACTAATAACCATTAGATAGAATCGCAACATTTGAACTATTCGGCAATAAGAATATTTATAAGGACATTTAAGGGCAATAAGGACATTTAAATTTAAATTTTAAAAATTAAGCAAAATTTAAATGTAAAAAGATAAGATTTAAAATTAAATTTTAAAAAGTTAAAGAAGATTTAAATTGGAAATAATTGTTTTGCCAGCCAGCATAATCATTTCCAATTTAATTCTTGTTTCCATTTGTACAACCATGCCTGCAATGGTGAACGTTGCTACTTTTTACATTTGTACCTGTTTTTCCTTTTATCCTATTGTTTGGCCAGTATAAATAAGTTCATATTTCAATAATGAAAAGACATGATTCCTAAAATAACTTTCACAACTTAGCACCACACTATATAAAAGATGACTTACATATTCAACTATTTTCAAGAACCTTCCAGCAAATATCCAGAACATAACAACAAATAGAAAATTGTAAAAGACATGACAGCCTGTGTATAAATGCAGTTTGCAGTCAGTTGATGAGTACAAGATTTAAAATGTAAACATTCAAATAACTAATTAACTGAGATCTCATCACTTACTTGATCATAATTTTGTCATTTCATGTTATAAACATATTGATTTTATGTAATTTCCTGTTTGGGATTGAAATTGACGTGTCTGATCTATAAGTGTCTATGCACAGAAGGGATGGGATAGAGGTGAAAATCAATCATTCTATCTTTAAAAGTAGAGAGCTAAAAAGTATATTAGAGAACACTCAACGGTATGAAAATCTTAAATAAATTAAATCTATTTCCTAAAACAGATAACTTTGCTGACGAGGCAAGGTCAAAATTATATATAAAAACAGATAATTCGTCACAATTTCGACACTATCAGCATTTTTCGCAGACTAAACATTTGAGGAAGACGCTGATAGTGTCGAAACGGTAACGAATTATCTGGTTTCTATGTATATTTTTGACCTTGCCTTGTCAGCAAAGTTATCTTGTTTCTAGTAATATGCATATAAGGCCTAAGTGTTGTTAGATTCAAATCTAATTACTTGCGATTAGTGTTATTTACAGAGTTCTAAGTGCAGGCCATTTGTTAATCTTTCAAGCGTTTTGGTGCAAGCATACGCACCGTAGTGGTTAGGGGAGCAATAAATGCTCTACACTTAGAAGTCTGTAAATAACACCAATCGCAACTAAATACATTTTATTAATACAGTCTCCCACGCAGTCATATATATCTCTCTAAGTAAATTAATTTTAAGAAACTTTTTTGATAATTATTTCTTGTAACAAACTTTGTTTGTGATGTTCATTATTATTTTGATTTTACTTAGGTCAAAACTCGAGGTGATGTACATAAAATAGGACATGTAATCGAACAAGCAAAAGGAATCAACATCCTAAGGGCTGAAGAAAATATTTCCAAT
>JAGDQP010035369.1:0-10834 GCA_022664845.1 Lepisma saccharinum
TTATTTTTTTCTTTTTTTCGTTTTTCTTTCCCTTATTTTTTTGTTTCTTTCTTCTGTCTCTCTGTTGAAAGTTGGTACAAAACCGTTTATGTCTAACATTTCCAAAAATGACTTTTTTACATTCAATCAATGAAACAGAAAATGTGTAAATTTGTGTACGGTGAACTAAGTCCGAACACAATTTTAAATATGTTGAAGTGTTGTGCATTTCCAATCTTATCAGCGAAAGACATTGTGTGCTTATGCAAAAGCGGTAAAGTCGTGAATTTTTAGTTTTGAGTTAATTTGATCTGAACTTTGAAAATGTACAATACTTAGTATTCCTGAAAGTGCCCATCAAGTTAACAACTTTATAAAAGTATGAGAGGACTTACCCGATTATTTACTGTATTAGACACTTTTTAGTAATAAACTCTTTTTTAGAGAATGTGAACTTAATCAGTTTCGCACAAGAGTAGCATGCTATCGTTTTCAAATCGTTTTCTCAAAACTGGATTTTCTGTCTTGACATCTTTTGAACAAGCAACCGCGAGACATGTAAAGATCGTTTCTTTTTTCCTTGCTATAATGGATGTAAATTGTTTGATAAGTTATAATTGCTAACACATCGGGGTTGTATGGTGTGCGAGAATGACTTAAATCATTCTGAGACTTAATTCTAAGCAACCCTAGTTCCGTTTCGACTTAAGAGTCCTGAAAGCGATATTTAGACATCTAAAATCTGAGCAGACAAGAGCGATTAAAGCTGTTAACCAATTGAGAGATAGCACTCACTATTCTCTTAGTATAGTAATAATTGTAAAGATATTGGTTAACCTTCCGTTGTATTTATCTACATCCGAAAAATTACATTGTGAAAGCAAATTTTTATTTCGTTGTCATAGTTTGTAAAAATCTAATGTTAAAAAAAAAGTCGATGCTTTTGTGTCTAGATTTGAAGATAAATGTAAAGTATTGCGATTGGTGGGGTATTTACGATTCTCAAAATTTCAGTACCTTTCGACAGTCTTTTGTCTGAAACAAAGTGAGGGTAAGAGAGAGAGACTTACCAGATAGGTAAATATGAATTTGTGCATAGAAGGTGTTAGCTCTCACTGTGGTTACCGTAAAACTGCGTCCTTGGCGCCACTTCCTTGTTTTGACTGCTGATAACGATTTGCAAATCCCAACCAGACACGTGTCATATCAAAGTGTTTAATGTCGTTGAACAGGGCGGAATTTTTACCTACAAACTACGATTTGCTGATAGCATTGATTTTTGTTTACCATTTGAAGAAAACTTTAGCAGAATCGTATCGCATGCTTGTCGAAGCTTACGGTGATGATGCTCTTGGTAAGTCACAGTGGTAAGAGTGGTTTTAAACAAAATTAAAGTGGCGAATTTGACGTGAGAAACGAAGAACGTGGAAGACCACCGTAAAAGTTTGCAGACAGCGAATTGCAAGATTTGTTGGATAAGAATGACGCTCAAACGCAACAACAACTCGCGGATCAATTAAATATGGCACGAGATGTTTCCGTATTTTTAAAAGCCATGGGCAAGATTCAGAACGTGGGAAAATGGGTTCCACATGCATTGACAAAACGACAGCAGGAAAACCGACAAACCACTTGCGAAATTCAACTCGCCAGGTAAAAAGAAATTCTTTTCTCCATCCGATTGTGACCGGTGGCGAAAAGTGGATTTATTTCGAGAATCCTAAGCGTAAAAGATCATGGGTAACTCCAGGAGAACCGGCTACATCGACTACAAGACCAAATCGCTATGGACGGAAGACAATGCTTTGTGTTTGGTGGGGATCAGAAGGGAGTGATGTATTATGTTCAGCTGAAATCTGGCGAAACCATTAATATCCAAAGCTACCTACCGACAACAAATGATCGATTTGCATCAAGCTTTGCGTGAAAAACGATCACAATATGACCAAAGACAACATAAAGTGATTGTGCTTCACGATAATGCAGCCTCCCACGCAACAAAACCGGTCAAGGAAACGATTGCGACGTTTGACTCTGAAATCCTTCCGCATTCGGCATACTAATCAGACTTGGCGGCTTCCGATTTTCACTTATTTCCATCCATGGGACATGCACTTGCTGACCAACGCTTCGCATGTTACGAAAATGGCTTGATGACTGGTTTGCAGCACAAGAGGTACAGTTTTTTTTTGTCTCGTGTCCACACATTTCCGGGATGATGGCAGAAATGTATCGCTAGCGATGGCCAATTCTTCGAATAAAATAGTTCTTAGCATTGTTATTCAATCACTTTTTCTTTTCTGTACATAAACTCGGGTTTCATATTTACGCTCCTGGTAGCTTAATTTACTGTGTAGCTTTTTTCCAGGAAGTGGTTTTGGTTCCGAGGAGGAAGTGTATAAAATCAATTGTTTTGCATCGATGATGCGATTTTCAGGCGTGAGGAAGCCGTCCTACCTCAGTCAATCCTCTTATTCCAAATACCTTCAGAAGGGGAAATACAGTGTCGGAAGATTGGTAAATCTATTTAATGTAATGCTCTATATCTCATTAGAGAGGGGTATGCCAAAGAATCAACGAAAACAAAAGAAGAGGAGAATTGGTTCAAAACAAAATAAAATATAATATCTAGGGATATGAAGATTGTCGGAGTCGGATTAGAGAATGAACACAATAATTGGAGTATGTGGTCGATCAAGAACATTCAGAGATTTTATCAGATATTAGATGTAATGAATGCGAATATATGGAATGAGAAAGAATATTCCGCTCGTGTCAACAAATGTTCAATTAAGATGCATCTGGGGTGCGATTTTTGTGATTCACAAAATAGTCGAATTGAAAGAGGCATTTGTGCTCAAATTGATCCAGATGCAAATTCGTTTGTTTGGTCTATCAAAGGGAAGTATCATGATGTGATGACTGGCTGAGTTGAATGTCTCAAGATCTCAAATGTAAAATTTATTTAAAGGAATCAACACCATTCAAGGAAATATATTTTCCAAATAGAAGGTAGAAGAGACAAACTTTTGCAAAGCTTTCAGAATATATGGTTCATGAAGGGGATTTGGATGATACAGACCGATACGATTACACACGAAATTGATTTATGGTTCGGAATACAGATTGGAATTATAAATTGGTAAGAAATAATGAGTTTTTGCAATCTGTCGTTCTTTGGTTATGTATATCCGGCTCCTAATATGGACGAATGTTTGTTGAATTTGTCCCGATGTACTTGGTTCACCAAATTTGATGTCCTCAAAGTTTATAATGAAATCTAATTAGAAGAAAGTAGTAGATATTCTACAATCATTGTCACTCCTAAAGGTAGTTATAAGTATCAGCGTTTACATGTATCTAACAGAATTGGTATAAGAATTTTGGCCAATCAAATGGAAAATATTAATTAGAAACAAATGGAAAATGTGGCGCTAATACTTATTTCGACCCTAGTTTTAGAAGATAAAAGACTAACCTGCGGTTAAAATGGTTCTGGATCAAACAAGAAAAAGTGGTAAGACAATCGCCCTACATAAGACTTTGTTATGTAGAAGACAGATTTCATATTCTGTGTTTGTTGTCAATGGTCATTATATGGAAATTGACGAGTCTAAATTGAAACAATTAGAAATTTGCTACCACATAATCTTAAAGAGGATTCCAGAATTGTGTCTTTTTTTAATATTTTATGCCTAAGATGCAATCGGTAATGATTCGTAAGAACGAGTTGAGATCAATGAGTCTTCATTTGGGCAGGAGAAAGCATTCGACGAAATGAAAAAAAAAGTTCGAACGTAATGTGTTCTTGCAACTTCCGAATATACAAAGGCGTTTCCTAGTCACGTTTATGTTTCTGGAAAATGCAATACGGGATGTTTATGTCAGAAAAATGTGAATGGAGAGATCAGACAGGGATACTTTTCTCCAAAAAGTAGTCTGAAACCGACAGATATGAAATTGAATTTATCTAACTTGTAAAAATGGTCTGTCCCTTTAGCATTTCCCTTTTTAAAGAGTTTGACTTTTACGTTGACAACAGAGCGCATTCCTGGATGTTGAAAAACCCTTAGAGATTGATACGATATAGCCCACTTATAGAACAACTGTCCTATTTTAATATTAGGGTCTATTGGGTAAGGTCTCATGAGAACAAAACGTATTTTTATTAAGAGTCCATGATATTTGTGCGCGTTATTTAATCGAAACCAATGCAGGTCTGGGACTCGTAAGACAAATATACAGCGATGTTGAAATTGTTGAAAATTCTTCAAGTATATGAGCTATTGCACAAACTCCAATGGATGAACTAGGATCTGAAAAATCATAAAATATATTGAAAGTGAGAAACTGATCAGTGAATGTCTATTAGAGCAATGGGGTTCCTTGCAACAAACAAGGGATACAAAAATTCTTCTAATTCCACAAGTATGCAAAAGCTTATCATACAATTTTCCGCGATAATTTTTTACCTGGAGAATATATACGAATATTAAAACTACTCACACAATTGCTCGCAAGTAATCCTGGAAACGTTAGAGGAAAGAAGCGAAATATTTTTAGGACTTGTGATACGTGTCAAACGGTGAGGCAAATAAATTGAATGAATATGGGAACTTTAGTTTTCTAAGGTTATTACTCACTCAATCAAAACTTGATTGTGGACGCAATTGATCCATTAGCATTAAGTGAGAAAAGTCCATTCATTTTGATTTGTGTTGATAACCCTTCAGTGTATGGGAATCATGATAAAATTTGAAGATAAAAATGAAAAAGTATTTATGTTAAACCACCTAACTTATTTAACAAATTCTGATTCCTCTTACACCTATCAACGGACAACACTTCAATATTGGTGGCTACAGAATTTGTGACTTTTTGTATAATTTCTGAATTTCACAAACTAAAATCATGCCGAAGCAAACATTGCTAACAAAATTCGTTCAAACTTTAAGAATGTTCTACGCAATCTCACTTCAGTGAAGCGAAAAGTAAGTGGGGTGTGAAGCCTTCATGAACTTCACTATTAATAGATACAATATTTTGCTTTCGGCTCATTGGCCAAGGCGAACGAGAGGTGAACGAATTATTTTGTGCAATTTTAAGTGAATTTTAGCTTGCTTGAGCCTTTAGTTACTTTTCGCAATTTTTTTGTTTTTTTTTAAGTTATCATTATCTTTTCATAATATTTTAGTTAATTGTTTGCTCATGTTAAGTTTTATTTATTTTGCACAATATCGATTTATACTTCGCCTAGTCTTATAGATAATATTAAAATAAAACATCAAAGCTTTACATATCTTACCATCAAACTTTTGTGATCCTCTCTCAATATTTTAATTTCAGCTCATTTACCGAGGTGAACGAAAGGTCAATGTTTTTTTTGCGCAATTCTAAGTGAATTTTAAGTCACTTAAAGTTTAAGGTATTTTTAAATTATTTTTTGTTATTGTTATATATTGTTTTTCTATGTTTTTGTTTAATTTTTAATTCAGTTCAGCTTTATTTATTTTGCACAATCACAATCTCTTGGTTATTTTTACTTAGTTTTTAGATAATATTAAAACAACCACAACAATCTGATACTTATTCTAACATTTTGTGATCCATCCTTCATTTTCCAACGAGGTTTGAGACAGTTTTTTACAGAATCAAAAAGGCGGTGAATAACTAAAGCTCTTTATGAAAGTGACAAAACAAGATCGGTCATTGTGTAGAAAGAATGCATAAGGCAAAATATCCAGGAAGGCACCACAATGATATGATGACGTAACCAACTGCCTAGTAACCAACATTCCAACTCCCTAGTAGGAACTGGGTGTGGGCCACATGGGACCTAGGTTGGAGATTGCAAATAAGCTTCAGTTTACATGTCAGATTCTGAAGCTACGGGAACGCATAAATCAGAATTTATTCTAATCCACAATGTATGATGTGGGCCATATAGCTCAAAAGAAACACATTTTCAGAGTCGTGGTGCTCGAGAGTGGCTTATTGGATGACATCGATATCGTTGTGACATGAGTAAAGCTTAATGTAAAACAAAAGAGCATGCGGGTAGGATTGCCAAGACCAATGACATGAAAACTGGGGAATATTTTGCAATGCCCTTCTGGGGCTCCGTGGGGCCAACACAGGATGCCTACTAGGGAGTTTGGTTACGTCATCGCATCGTTGTGGTACTTTCTGGAATATCTTTCTTTAGGCAATTTTTTTCAACACAGTCACCATCACCGCGATATTTTGCTGTTCTGGAACTTCTAAACACTTAATCAAGTTGTGGCCCTAATGGGTTCACGCCCACTATTCATAATTTTGGACGCACGTTTCTGATGTAGATTTTCACGCATATGCAGAATTTCTTATTGAAACATATGGGGTCGCTTTTGGCAAATCAAAATTGGGCCCCATGGGACTCACAGAGGACCGCGTGTCTGAAGTTTGGATAGCCAGTGGAATTACTCTCATGATTTGCGGACACTTTTGACTCTCCCTTTTTAGCTAAACCTAATTCTAACTGAGATATTTCGGGATGTCGGAAATTATTTCGTGCACTTTATTGACTACCATATCACATTTACTTTTATATAGCGTGTGACACGGACGACCTCTCCCGCTAAGATTCTCACAAGTAGTTATTAGTTCACTACTGTATCTTTTGGCACATGTTCCGTTCGAGTCCAAGATTAACCATTTACTTGTCAGTTGACCTGTAAGGTGTAAAACGTTTTCAAATATTCCTTTTGTTTTATTAATTCTATTTCCATCAACAATTCTAAATTTGGGTTCATTTGAAACTTTAATATTAAGTTGTCATTCATTTCTTTCATTCTTTTTAGTTACATCATTTGGTTTCATTTTTATTTTATTATAATTTGCATCATACACATTAACAAGATCATGTAAAATTTGAATCAATTTAAAATTTCATTGAACAAATAACTGTTTCCTAAGTTTAGCTTTTAATGTTCTCATAAATGTTATTACAATAGCAGCTTTTTTACCTAAATATGTTGAGTAATGATTAATTTAACATGTTTTATTAAATCGTAAACAAATCAAAAAAATATTTTCCTTTATCTGTATCTAAATGTGTTGGAACTTTATATTTGGAAATATTTTCAAAACTTTAAGAATGTTATATATTTTAGTGGAATGGACCATACGAATTTTGTAAATGTGTAAATAAGATTTAGGATATCTCTTCGTTTATCGTCGATTCTCCTTTCAAATTTTCACTATCCATTTCTACTGAATCGGGCTGATATAAATCATCAGTTCCTTTTGTAATTACTTTAGTTAGCTTTGATTTTCGTCTAACTGGTTTACGTATTTCTTCAATTATTTATCTGTAACGCAAAATTTATTTTTAAAATACTACATTTATTAGAACCACAAGTGAGATATTTTCCTGTTAAAATAGGCATATTATCTTTAGTTTTTTCATGTATATATCATGTGTTTTTCTTTCTTTCTTATACTTGACACCATCTGTTTCATTTAATAGATACGAATGCATTATTTGATTCGTTTAATTCAATAATATAAGCAAAAAATCGTTTTATCATTAGTTAATTTAGAAAATTATTATACATACATTCAACACAATTAAGTTATTCTCTAATACGATTAAAGAAATTAAAATATATTAGCGATATAATTAATATCAAAATAATTTACATACTAGGCTAGTTTGATTTTCAACAATTAACTGACATTTTATAATACTATCTTATTGTCCTTGTGCAATAAGGTCTAACAGGTTCAATACATCTTTTCAATTATTATATATCTTCTTTCTTCATTTCTATGCGCTCATTTCTAAGTTCTATCATGTTATTTTTCTATTTCTATTAATTTATTTTTAAGTTCCTCATTATGGTATTTAAATTTATTAATAAAATTATATTAGTTATTTTAAATATCAAATCTTGAAATATAACTCATTTGTCATCGAAGAAGCAGAAGAAAATATTAAGCTGTCACAAATGGAAGTTCCTCTTATTATTTCATCTTTTTTAGCTTTAATGTCTAAAAATTTGTAACATTCTTTATTTTCATCGGTAATATCTTAATTAGTTTATTATCAAAAAAAATATATATGTTTCTATGTATATATATATATATATATATATATACATTGTAACAGTACTTTCTTCGATTGCAGTTAGAATTTTTAGTAAAATTGATATTTTATCTTTTTTTGAATGGAATTGAATAAATGCATCTATGTTCTTATTATTAACGAGTGTATCTATATGATAAATATCAGGCAGAGATTGTATATTTATAATTCGATCTCCATGGAAACATAAAATAGGGAATACTATGCATAAAATTTAATATGTAATCAATACCAGCGTTATGTTTAATTTACAACTTACATATTTTTTGTTTTTTTATTAAGTTCGTTATAACTTATCCTGGGTATTGATTGTATTGCAGTTATTTTATTATTAATTTCGTTATAATTTATTTATTTTGTTGATGCTATTTGATTCATATCTTCATTACAAGTTGTAATAATATTTATATTTTCTCATTAGTATTCTTTCTTTCTATTCCTTCAGATCTTGTGTAAATACAAATCCATTTAATTAGCATAATTTACATCAGGATAATTGAAAACAACGACTGTTGATGTAGATGCTCGTTGTGCGGTTCGCTTACTTACTCCAGATGACAAACTTCTTTTTACAAGACGCGAATATTTTGAAAGACTTCAAGAAAAATAATCCAACTCAATCTGATTCTTGTATTATGCAGAACCCTCCTTCATCTGCTTCCATAATGCCTCGAGTGTCTGCCTCCAAACTCTTGAAAGCTATCAAATCGTTCCCTTTTGGATTCATAGGTGGATTGGATAGTATTCGTCCATTAATTCTGAAAGATCTTTTGTGTGTAACGATGTTGATTTAAAAGATTAACTCATTACATCTTTATGTGATTTTATTTCTATTATCACTTCTAGAGAAGTACCTATAGCAATTCATTCATTTTTTTGGCGCCACCTTGATTGCCTTAAGACGTAGGTGTGGACCAATTCGTCCCATTTCGCTCGGTAATGTGTCGCGTCGTCTGACAGCTAAAATTATGTTTTCGAATTCGTGATTCCGTTAATACTTTCTCTATCCCCTCAATAATTAAAAGTATGTTTTCCTTACGGTGCCAAGGCCACTGTCCATGCTCCTCGCATGTACTTTTCAACTCTTCATCCTCGTTCATATGCCGTCGTAAAGCTTGACGTTTACAATGCCTTCAACAAATTAAACCGCGAAGCCATATTGAAGGCGATCCAAACAATTTTCCCGTTAATTGATCATTGCGTTATTCACTGTTATTCTCATTCTAGTTATCTCGTTCTGCGTGATAACATCATTTTATCTTAACATGGTGTACAACAGAGTGATCTTCTTGGTCTTGCCCTTTTTCCAATTACATTACAAACTATCGTCTTTTCTGTAACAACCGAACTAAACTAATGGTGTTTGGATGATGGCACTATCGCAGATCATCCAGACCTAGTTATTTCAACCTTACTTAACATTCGGGATCCATCTTTAGAAAATTGTTAACATCTGAAATTTTCAAAGTGCGAAGTTAGATTCTTAATGTTCAGCACAACCAGAACGATGTTCCTCTCCAAAATTTATGGAAATGGTACTTGGAATACGTTTTATAACTTCTGCGATGTGAGTCCAGGTGTATGTTTTTATACTTCAATAACGTTTGATCTGTTTTTGCACTGTGTCAAAAAATGTGTAAATTCAAAGTCTCGTTCAGAAGAAGTACAATTAAATCTAAATCTTGTAATCAATATTAAATTGTAAATAGAACAAGAGAGAGTTAATAACATTTATTGTTATTATTATTATTATTATTATTAATAATAAATAAAAATAATATCAATTGGGATATTAGTAACATTTGTAAAATTTATTTAATGATAATTTACGATTATTAGTTATTGGACAAAGTAATTGTGGTAAAACGTGGTTGTTGATGAATTGTCTTTTAAACCCTGAATGGATTATAAAGAAATAGATTGAAGTATATACTAAAAACTTAAATCAAGATAAATATATAGATCTATAAAAAGATATAAATAAATTGAATATGTAGTAACTGTAATATTATATTTCTTCTTTCCCGAGAAAAATATTCCAGTAGATGCTTGCAATAGAAAACTATTGTTGTATTAGATGATATAAAAGATCGTCAGAATAATGTTACAGATTATTACTCTCATGCTAGATATAAAAATATCAATACTTTCTATTTTTCTGAGTTATGTTAAATGTCCTAAACACTTAATATTTGATAATGCAAACCTTTGATGTATTTTGAAAGAAGATAATTCCAATTTGAGACGTAATTATGATGATTTTGTGAGAGGTAGAATGAGTTGTGAGAAATATAAAGAGTTATGATCATAGTGTTGGAATGAGGGTTAAACATTTATTTCAATTGATTTAACGTCAAAGGTAAATAATGGAAGATATATAATAATAAAATATTTTTTTTAAATAATTCGGTTTATCATAAACATTAAAACCTAAACGTTATTCAGAAACGTAAACGTAATACTTTTATAGCTCTTATTCTAAGTAATAATCTTAATGATATTAAAGAAGTTCTAAACGATTTAAAATTATAGTACAAATTGACTGTAAGGTTAAAAAATAAAGTAACAAATAAAGGAGAAAATTAAAAATTTTAAAAAGTAAGATAAATCCTTTATGTATATAATACTAGATGTTGGAAAAGAATTGGCGAAAATACCTAACTTAACCGAACAAAATTATAATTTATCTTCTACAAAAAATTCCTGTAGTCAATAAAACATTTACAACTG
>JAGDQP010035370.1:0-12806 GCA_022664845.1 Lepisma saccharinum
TCATAGAAGAAGTTAGAACTCTTGGATTTGCTGGTGACAGTGATGAAAGCGATGATGGAGACTACGGTGATGACGTCTTTGATGAGGAAATGCCAAATACATCGCAAGGTTCTCAAAGACATCAAGAGTCTCCGACACCTGTAGCTTCTTCAGGTGAAGAATATCAGCCTTCGCCAAAAAAACAAAAACACATCTTGGACGATGATTATAAAGAAGCAGCTTACATATTTTGGATACACAATGAGAACCCGGAAAAGAAACGAAGGAAATTTTCATCTTTCAAGTCACAGTATAGATTAATTCAATCGAAAAACATCCTCTTTGAATATGAAAAAAAAAAGGGAAAACCCAGTTATAAGAAACTTAATGCAGCAGTTCACGATAAATTCAAAGAAATGGTCGAGAGATGTGCAATTATACACGACAGGAGTCTTCGCTTTTTGGCTCTTAAGATAAGTAAAGAGCTAGATCCGGATAATACTCTACAATTCAAGGCATCTCGTCACTGGCTGTCTAATTTTAAAAAGAGAAACAATATCGTCAGTCGTTCTATCACGCATAGGGTTAGCAAAACGTGGAAATCAAAAGAGGCTGAATTAAATCACTTATCTACGACATTTATTACGTCCATGAAAGAACTTATGTTACTAGAAGACCTGAATCCTCGTCAAGTATTCAATGCTGATCAAAGTCAATTTGACAAGGAACTCCATGCATACAGGACTCATAGAACTAAAGGTACGGTGGTTGTAAGATGTGCATTTGGATCAGTCAGTGCTACTACTCATTCATATATGATCATGCCGGTTATTTCCATAGATGGTGAAATATTGCGTCCGATGTACGTTCTTGTATCCGAATCCAGTGGTCAGTTTCCAGGAAATAAGCAAAAAGATCCCGATAACATAGTGTCCCATCCAGGAAAGACTTCAAACATGAACAATAGAGATTTAAAAGAGTTTTATTCTGTATTCTGGAATAGCCTGCCTGCCGATCGTGATAAAGTCTTGCTTTTGCTGGATTCATGGAGTGCAAATAAGGATGATAACGTATCAAATGAATTATGCCCTAATCATATAACACTGTTCAAACGTTTAATTCCGGGTAGTTGCACTGGTTTCATCCAACCACTTGATGTTTACTTCTTCCGTCCATATAAATCATTTATCAGGTTCATTACTGACACAGTTATCGCTTCCTCGCAAATTAATCTCTGGCATCGGGATAACATTTTACGAATGCAGTCCTTCACTCTCTTCCAATTCAGCGCCTCACGATTTCGCAACATGATCAGGTTTGCGTTTTACAAACGTGGCTACTTGGATGAGGAGCCCGAGCCATGGATTTCTCCATTGGATTATTGTTTTGATTCTAATATACGTGACGAGTGTTACAAGACCTCATGTGAGAACATCTCTTTTGTCAAGTGTGCTCATTGTGAGCAAAGTATCTGCTTATCACACGCCTTCATTGACGACTTACATATTGATTGTATCAATGTGTAGTACTTTGTACGTGCCTCTTTCCTTCACATGAATCGCATTTCAATTCAAAACGATGTCCTTCTGACTTTTGTTCTGCCTTTCGTTGTGACTTGTTTCAATACAATTCGCTTTCTTTTTGAACTTTGACCCGCCATAACATTTTTATTTCTGGAGCTCTGCAGCTAGGATTTCACAGGTGTACTATACTCGTCACTAGCTTCAATTTAAGGTATCACTTGATGAGCAACTCGAGTCCTCACTTCGGGTACTTTACTTGTTAGACCAAAAAATATTGTTCAGCCCTTAAACAAAATGTGTAAATGAACAAATTTAACGTGTTTAAAATAAGAAATTTCACGTACGAAGATATGACAGTATGAAGCAGAATGTTAACCACAATATGCTAATTAGATGGAAATAACTACTTTTCAAAATATTTTCAATTGACTTAGGTTTATTTTTATTATTTGAATTATTAAGTTTAGATATCATAAAGCGCAAAAAAAAATATTGACCAGTAATTCTGAGAGAAGCCTTCCTGTGTGGATGTCACCCCTAAATTATTGACAACACCCCCAACTTTAATATTTTGGCGGTGAAAAATCACTAGACATCGTGCAAAACTGCACCTACACCCCCCAATTTTGACGTTACACCCCCAACCAAACTGAAAATCCTGGCGGAAATTAGGATATTGATGATCTTGGATTTATAAAATAATGACAATACTTATGTTATAATAGCACACTGTACTATTACAAAAGCGACTATTCTGTACTACAAGTAAGAAGCCCGTAGTACTACGAGATCATGAGAAAAAATACGTGGAGGCCTAATATAGGCCTAATAAATGAGTGCATAGAATAATATTAACCCATATCTAATTTCTATTACAAAAAATACACGAATGTTTTATCAGTTTTAAAAATCCATGTTCGGGCACATGCCCCTCTTGCGCTATTCCCTGCGGACGCCCAAGACCAAGAAATTTCTCTAATATTTTCTTGTAATTATCATATGCTCTGGATTTCTGAATTCAAAGTACAATGCTCTTCAATTAAACTTAATGCATTTAAATTTTCTATCACCTTTTTCCACAACCGGACAGTTAAGAGACACGAGAAAAATAATGCAATAACTAGGCTATGGGAGGAAGAGCTATAATAGCAATATGCAATACATGTTGCAGCAAAGCCAAACAATGTATTATATTGCGTATTCTTCTACGCATAGACCTTGAAACATACAGTTTAATTGCTCTGTGGGCGAAACCTGACATTAACCTTGACTGAAAATAGTTAAAAAGTTTATTTTATATGGACCAGTCTTGTAACTATTGACTTCGGCCCATCACGATTATCCATCACGTTCTAGTTAAAAGACACCCATGCCCCGGCCGGGACTCGAACCCGGGACTTTCGAGCCGTTGGTCTAACGCCTTAGACCGCGCGACTACCCGGTGGGCTGACTGAAAATAGTGCCCATAAAATTATCATCGGCGAAATAAGACGGTAAATAAAATAAACTGTCAATGAACTGTATTTATCAATGGAATGAGCTGTCGACAAAGTGGTTTGTCGACGAAACGTACCTGTCGACGAAGTGAACTGTCGACAAAGTGGCTTGTCGTCGAAACGTACCTGTCGACAAAACGTACCTGTCGACGAAGTGAACTGTCGGCAAAACGGCTTGTCGACGAAACATATCTGTCCACGAAGTGAACTGTCGACAAAACGGCTTGTCGAAAAAACATACCTATCGATGAAGTGGTGTCGACAAGCTAATCTGTCGACAATATCGGTTAATACGGTTTTAGAATTTGCTGTAAATTTCGAACCCATTTTAATTTTCAAGCAAATTAGGAAGTTATTTATGTTTGGGAATTTCGTATTCTTAGGACTAATTTTCAAGTTTTTGAAATGTATTACATACCAGGTAAAATCTTGTAATCCGACAGATTGCAGACCCAATCAATATTTACGAAATAGTAATAAATAATGAAGTCACTCAAGTTTCAGGACTTCAATTAATTTTCATGTTTTAAAAATAATGTCGTTTGTGAAAATTGTCTTAGAATTTGACGCAGTTAGTGGAATCGTTTAGACCTAGCTACTATCTCGAAGAACCTACAGACATGAATGATGGAATTAGGAAAGAAAGCGATACCCTAAAGAGACTGCTTAAGCGTTAGCACAGTCTAGTACTAACTGAATAAAGAAATTAGGAAATAATATTCTTTGAGCCTAGGAAAGAAATAGACATTATTACTTAGAAATAAGTTTATGCGTTTTTTTTAAGAACATAACTTTCATCTGTAGTCGAAAATTGTTATGGATTTTTCTACATGTTGGTCACTACTCTATATCTCAAGGATGATATTTCGTCGGTGGATTCTTTTGTTGAGATTTCAAAGATAGTAAACAAATACCTGTTCCAGTGGTGATAAATTCATTTTTAATCAATCTGCTGTTGAGCAGTAATGATTAAATCAGTGTTCAATTTGTAGCGAGGGATGGATGGAATCTCCACCTCTCTGCAAAACTCTTCCCTGGCTCTTCTTTCATAAATATCCTCCTAGCCTGGGATATGAACGGATAAAAACGGTATTCTACTTTCTGAGACCCCCCACTCTGGAAATTGTACAAATCGGACACTGGACTAAATGACGTTAGTTCTTGACTGTGCTTCAACACGAAATTCAATAGACGCACACACATTCTGTCAAGAAAGTACCGGTAATTGGTCAATAAAACACAAAATATGCATTATTCATCTAAATTTACTGTATCGACTTCAAAGTAGGCCCCTTCCGAAATAATGCACTTATGCCAACGAATAATCCAATCATCAAAACATTTTTCAAACGCATTTCCCGGAATCGACTTCAGTACTCGTTGCGAATTCTCTTTGATGTCTGCTATCAACTGAAAACCGGTGCCTCGAAGTTGTAATTTGAGTATTGGAAAGAGAAAAAAGTCGGCCGGAGCTAGATCAGGGGAATACGGTGGTTGTTCGGTAATATTTGTTGAGTGTTTGGCCAGAAATTCGTTCACAATGATAGCCTTGTGAGATGGTGCGTTATCGTGGTGCACAATCCATGAGTTTTCTCCCCACAAATCTGGTCTTTTTCGACGAATTTGCTCTCTCAAACGTCGCATAACGCTCAGATAATATTCTTTATTAACTGTCTCACCTTCTGGCAAGAATTCTGAGTGCACAACACCGCGATAATCAAGAAAAACTTTTAACATCACCTTCACTTTTGATCGACTTTGACATGCTTTTCAGTTTCAGGTCAGTTGGAAGGCGCCATTCCGAAGCTTGTTGACTGGCTTGCACGTCAAACTCGTAAACCCATGTCACGTCACCAGTTACAATGCGTTTTATGAATGTGGGGTTGGAATTAACTCGTTCTAGCATGTCTTCAGCGACCATTACACGATTGAGTTTTTGCAGAAAATTAAGGTCTTTCGGCACTAGTCGAGCGGCAACGCGTTTCGTACCCAAACAATCGTTTAAAATGGTAAAAATTGATTCGTTAGACACAGAAATTTCAGCGGCTGTCTCTCCCAAACTTAAACGACCATTTTCAGTCACCATTTCCTTTACATTAACTATGTTAGGTTCAGTTGAAGACGTTGATAGTCGACCTGAGCGACGCAAATCTTCCACCATATCTCTACCGCTTTTGAATGCACTGTACCACTCATACTCATGTGTTTTTAATAAAGTCGATTCACCGTAAGCTCTATGTAACATTTTCAGCGCTTCGGCACACGAAATTCCATTTGCATTGCAAAATTTAAGACAGATTCTTTGTTCGATATTTTTATCCATTGTAAACATCGCACACACACACACACTTGAGATGACTGACAAATGGAGCACTGTAAACAAACTAAATGACAGATGGCGCTCAAACTACGCGTTAGCATAGAGGGCAGTCGTGCTAACGTAGCGACAAGAAGAATTTCAACGCTCCCTTTAAGTGGGCTTTGTAAATGTACAATTCCCGGTACTTTCTTGACAGAATGTACATAAATTCTTGCTACATTTATTGTGTATAGAAAAGGATATCGCATTTGCTACATTCCGAATAATGTTAATGAAAACGAATACGAAAGCTTAAACCAAGAATGGATAAACGTCATCAACATGTATAAAACGAAAGAAAAAATAAGTTCCTATCAAACAATTAAATATGGTCTATCAACAATAAGTATTCACATATTCAAAAAAACTGTTAACTTGATAAAGGCTACAGACTTAGTCGAAACGTTGTTTTGTGCTTTAACAGAGTGTATTTAATACGCAGTTAAATAATAAATTGTATTTCTAATATCGAGCAGTAAAATTTTGATTTTTATTTAGTAAATTTGTTGCTCATGATACTCCATAACAATCTAAAACTATTATGTGACAAAATATTTACTTAATATAATTGTTTACAAGACCAGGTTCCTTTATTACACTTCCAGCAGTTTTTTTATTTATACTTTTGAAAGAGAAACAAGGCTTGAGAATGTATATTTTAATATGCTCGGGAGACTACAGCACAGGTCACAAAATAGGTTTATTGAGAAAATCAAGTTTGAATAACTTAATCGCTTGACAAAAGTAATATTGTCTCCTGTGGTCATATAGAAGTGATTTGCTTCGCTTTTGACAGTTTTGTAGTTCCAATTTTCTCGAACAGAATGAGCTATACAGCACAGAATTGCTAGAATTGGACATTCCTCGTTTTCTCCCGATACCGTACCCTTCACTGTAAAATTCGAAATCGAGAAAAGGAGTAAAACGTATACGAAATAGGAAAATTACAAATTCAGTTAGTTTGGTGATTACGTTGCTACATGAATATAAATTTAATTTCCCGTTACAAACCAATAACGTAAGTTACCTGCAGGCAAAATGAATAGTCTAAAATTTTAGCTGTTGATGAACTTACATATTGACAAAATTATTACTGGAGAAAACTTACCTGTCTACAAAATGAATTGTCGACGATACGTACCTGTCGACAAGATGATCTGTCGACAAAACGATTGTCGACGAAATGAATGCGACCGTTTGAAAATAAAATGTAGTCTTCCAAACGAACTCCACGCCATTTTACATCTTCTATTTATTTCATCAGTCAACTTAGCATTCTATGTTTTGAGCTGGCCCAGGTAAACATACTCATCAACTATGCCTATTGGCTCTCCGTTAATCTTTACTTCCTTCTTTGCAGCATGTTGATTGTACATTGCTTTTGTTTTATTTAAGTTCATTTTAAGTCCTATTTTCGAACTCTCATTACATAGCTCATCCATTCTGGTTTGTAGTTCTTCATTTGAAGTAAACAGGACTATATCATCAGCCAATCGTAGGTGATGAAGATATTCGCCATTAATTTTCATTCCCACTTCATCCCAGTTTAAATTTTGGAACACTCTCTTCAGGAACTCAGAAAATAGTTTTGGAGTGTATTCTTCAAATTTAAGTTAGGATCAAAATTGCTATGTAAAAGTAATGTTAGTATTCACCGCGTTCAGAAATATTTTGGTTGGACTTCGTGTTAAACTACTGTGTTTACTTTTTTTTAAGTATATATTTTTATATTTTACATAAATATTAAATATTTTTAATATAAATATGCCTTTTAAATATAATACATCTAATTTTGCAAAAACTAAAATAATGTTTTTAAACAAATTTAACTTCTAAAGTGAAAATATATTTTTACAAAATTCACTATTTCTCTTGAAGAATAAAATTCAATTGCAGCGTTATGTAATAAAGTTTCGATTTGTAGAATTAATTCTTACTACTTTAGTAACACCTCATTACTTGGTACCTGCGATATGAAGAATTATATTCATTTTTCTGAGATAAAAGTGTCTATAATACCAAAACCCATAATATCTATAATGCCTATAATATCTATAATACGTAATATCTGAAAATATAACTGCCTAATTTTTAAGTAAACACACGCATTTTATATGTACAGCATGAGCTTTGCGTAAACACTACGTCTATAATTGAATACGTCTGTTTTTGTGTGCACTTGCGAACTTATCTACAACTTAAGATATGTTCAGAGACTTAGCAAGTTTCTTTTCAATTGAAAGTACAGATAAAAGCATTTAGAATATCAGTGTCAGTTCTATTACGAAGATAATCTTTTACTTGAGGCAAACTAGAAAATGTTCCTTCACATCCAACTGTTGATGAGGGTATGCACATTGTAATAACACTGTTTATGCAGTTCGTGAAAAGCAATTTTAAAATTCTCCAGAATAGAAAGAAGCTGTTGAAGACTTTTTATTTTCTCTTTCTTTTCTGCTTCATAGCGTCTGATGACTTTTGGGACGTGCTTCAGTTCTGATTCCAGACTATCTAAGTCATAGTTGTAGTGACGACCGAAAACTTGCAAATTTCCGTATTTAAGAAAATGTTCACTTTGTGGGTTCAACCAACTTATTCCAACTAATATACTGCTGATATTTGCAAATCTTTCTTTCTATTCGGAAATAAGACGATCAAGCACTGGAAACCATATTTTAACTCTCACATCTTCAGTTATTGGCCTATTCTTTTCAGCTGATACACTATTAACAATATCATTCTGAAAACGTTCTTAAGTTTTCGTGTGTTCTTCGTATTACTAACAGTTTAAATATTGTTCTTCTCACAGGATGCCTTTACTTCTGCAATGAAACACTCAAAATTACTTGTGTTTGTTCGTAATTCCTCTGCTCCTTGTACTAAGGAATCAGCAACTGTACAGGCTACAGCAAGGTCACAGTGATTTTTCTGCAAGTAATCGGAGACGACTTTAAGATCTTTCAAAATAATGCAAAAGAGGTGAAGTTAAAATCTATTCGATAGAGAATTCCTTTAGCTTCACATGTTTTCTCGGAGTACTTTCCTGTTGCAACAATTCGATTTAATAACAAAAGTATGACAGGAAATGCAGTTTTCACAGCTTGACATGGCGCAATTTGGCAAACCCATCTCACGTCACAAATTGGTTTCAGTTCAAGTTTTTTCTTTTCAAATTGTTGTCTTGTTGCACTTTCCGAAACACAGGATGAACACTAGAACGTGACATGAAAAGGTACAACTGTTGTAGTAACGAGAAAAATATTTGAACTTCTTCGACACCACGGCACACTTCAACAATTACTAAATTAAGGCGGTGGTTGTAACAAATGCACGTAAATTGACTGAGGAACATCTTTCTTGAGAAGTACTTGTACACCTGAAAGATGTCCACTCATTATCAAAGCACCGTCATACGTTCGTGCTACACAATTATTCACATCTGTGTCACATTCTGCCAATACCTTCTGTATGTTCAGGTAAAGTGAATTAGCAGTTAGTGATGAACAAGGATAGTACCCAAGGAAACGTTCAAATATTGAATTTTTGTAATAATAACGAATTACCACCATAACTGTCTTCGGTTCCATCAGTCAAAAACACAAAAAAAAAAAAAAAAAAAACAGCATGTACTTCTTTCGATATTATTTGAAGCACCACTTTACTCACGATGACCAACAATTCATCTTGAATTGAGTGGTATGTATATTTTTCATTTTAGGCAATGTAGAAATTTTTTTGGTGATTCCCTTATCATGCCTAGCCGTATATTCTAAAATTTTCAAAAAAAATCCTTTGTTGTTACTGCTTTCACTTTCATCGGAACCTCGCAAGGAGATGTTTTGACACGCCATCAATAGTTAAATTTCAGCTACGGTTGACACATAGAATATTTTCCTCGGTATTATTGTTTTCTTAGCATCACTTATCTTGCTCAAAATTGATGTCTCTTGGTACCGAATCTTCATAAGTGTGTAGTTCGCCAATTTTTTTATATTATTTCGGTGACTGCTGCTTTCGTCGTGCTGCTTGATGCCAGCATGTTTTTCTATTGCCTTCTTCCAATTATTAAATACTTTTCAGTAAAACACAGTTAACTTGTCAAGTCCCACCGGAAAAAAACTGACATGTGAAACAATATACACTGTTCTTCAGGAGAAATGTTTTTTTAGTAACTTTTATCAGAGATGGTTCAGACAGGTAATTTGATAATCCAAGAAACATTAATCGCCTCAGACGCTGTGTGGATATTAGCTACGTTGCGATTTGATTATTCTTACAAGTTACATGTCTAACACTCAATTATGTTTTCAAACTGTGAAGTAAATACATTATATTGTATTTATCAAACTGCTGGGAGGGCTAAAGAGGGGGCTAAGGAAGATATTTAACATCGTCCCCTGTAGCGCCGTCCCTGATATTTAACGTATATTGCGAACCAGACATTATACCGATCTCATCTCGAATTCGTAACGGGACTGACTCTAAGGTCTAGGAATCGAGTCAAAACAGAAACACTATGCATAAAAACTTACTCGAGACGAGATCGAGAATTGGCTCTCGACACTTTCGCTTCGATGGAGACTAAAAGCGTTGTTTTTAGTCTTCGGAGTAAAGGGAAGAGTGACACAAGAATTCTGATCACAAAAGAGGTGACAATCATTTTGCAAGCTACTTTCTTTGTGTCACTGTGGCGACAGTGTTTCCTTTGTAATAAAATTAAGAGAATTAGTATCCTTCAGCCATAGTGACGCAAAGAAAGTAACTCGCAAAATGGATATCACTTCTTTTGTGAGTAGAATTCTTGCGTCATTCTTCTCGTTAGCCCGAAGGGGCTTTTGTACTGTTATCACTTATTTTGTAAGGCTGCATATTAAGAAGCGGTAACTCCTCGGAAATGGTAACTTCTAACAGCAAAACAAGCATTTTCTTACTCCAATTTGTTGAGGCCCACAAATTCCCCCCCCCCCCCCCGGTACCAACCATTTTGGGCTAAATTAAAAAGACAGACAGAATGACATAGGTATTTTATTTCATTTCTGAAAATTATGTGATTGGGCTAAAAGGGTCATAACTTTTGAACTCCTTCACCGATTTTGACGTACGATACACGTTTGAAAGGTATTGAGCCTTAAATTATGATTCCGCAAGCTTCGGCCGCCTATATGGACTGGGTTAAGTGCTATCACCAGGAATGTGAAATTCTTTTTTTTGTTTCAAATGACCCTAGTGGGTCCCATGGATGTCCTACCGATCCATTTTTTTACCTGTGTCTAGGTGGCAAAGAACTTTCGAACGCAAGTTCAAGCATCAAAATCGGGCTTATAGTTCGCTAGATCCGAAAGTACCTGTTTGTAGTGTGTGCCGCTAACATACTCGTTGCTTAGCGTCACTCGAAGAACTACCGTTCTTCGTGATATTAATTTAATGTTTTTGTTGATGACGTTGCATACTAGAAGGAGTCTTGTGGCAATTAGTTTCCTTCTGGTAAATTTTATTTAACATATTATGTTGTAGTTTAAAATATGATTTTAAATCTTAAAAGTAGTCAAGTTTTTAATGCCAAACTATTTTCTGTTGTCATTCAACAATAATATAAACGCATTGGAGAATAACTTGGGGACGGATAAATGCAGAAATTCGCTGCAAATTTTCATTCCCATTCTTTCTCTCTGCTGATAGTCGTTTACTTCTGTTGACACTCTCCTATTTAGATTTACCTCTACTGGATTGTTTCTGTAAAGACTATAAAGCGTACGTGAAGAAGTCAAATTGTTTAAATTCAAGTATAGGTCCTTTCTTGTATTATTTTTTTTTTCATATAAAAAAAGAAAGATTTTTGCAATACCAACCGGAACTTTAGAACAGAAGGATACAATATGATGTTCTATTTCTTTAAAAAGTACATATATTTCTACGTATAAGGAAACAAGTAAGTCGAAGCTCAGCCGCAGGACTATGCACATATGTTACCTGCCAGGCTTCAGCAACGTGGTTCTATTTGAATGATCTATGCAGGTTTGAATACGTCCACCAAGACCTTAATGGCATCTCAACAACATTCACCTCTGCAGTAGCTCCTGAAATTTGACATTTATTTGTGGCCTCTAGGCATCTAAGGCTGAGGCCATAGTAGCTCCTGAGTTGGAAGATACCACTATATCTGAGGAAACACTCATCTAATCTAGAGATCTATACGAGTTTGAATTTGTCCCACGATACATATCCAACGACACCTCAACCACTTTCGTTGCTTTAGTAGTTCTTGTGTTGAAAGTAATTGGGTTAAACTGAATAGACCCTATGTCTGTCCGTCTGATGCAATCTTAATGATATATACAGGTTTGCACTTGTCTCGTTGATACAATACCTTCCCAACAAGAGCTCAAGCACTTTCGTAGACCTAGTAGTTCCTTAGTTGAAAGTTACTAGGTGGAGGTGATTCCATCCCTCCATCTCTGAAATCACTGATCCAACCTGGATGATCTATATGCGTTTAAACTCATCTCTAAGATATATTTCCAACGACAGCTGAAATACCTTCGTAGCCCTGATAGTACCCGAGCAGTGCAAGATTAAGCTATTGAGTCCAAACCTGGGCTAATGACTCCGCTAGGGTCCCTGTAATTAATTCCCTGTATTTTGTAAAAGCAACTTTTTGAGCTGCAGCCCCTTTAGAGTCATCTTAATCCGATTCTGTTCCTGAGTTGAAGGTTGTCGACAGACATACATAGCGGTTGTATAGTGCGTCCCAGCACCAAAGGTCCGGAGATCCCTCCGGAGATCACCCCTCAACATAATTCCCAAACACCCTCCAACATAGTGTGATGTGGAGTGGAGGGCGAAGTCCATGCTGAAGGAGAACTTGTTTCACTGCTACATAGTGAAATGAAATGGTTCAGTGTCCTTTGTAAGTTCGTACCACTACCACTACCACAGTGTGTGTGTGTTTTCATAATTTTGAAGATACTAGAAAAATGGAAAGCAATGTTGAAATTTTGAAAAGCGGACCCAATAATACATGTGAATGTGTATCAAATGAACTATCCAAAATTTTGACATTGTTTATTTTAGCTGAGAAATTAGAATGCCCGTAATTGCATAGGTGAATGACGCCAAAGATGCCAAAAGGCCTTAAATAATCTCATTTTTGAAAATATTTCAGTATAGCAAACTAAAACGACATTCCAGTAATTTGCCAAGTAAGATTCTTGATTACATATATCCAGTGATTCTGTCAGAGAGGTGATCGGGGGTCTACCCCAGAGTGTCAATCACACCTCCAATCAAAATCAACAAATATTGTAGCAAGACTAGCAACCAGGGCTTACTCATTATTCTGCTAGAATTAGAACCTGCGTAATGAAGCCAACAGGAAACCTACGAAATTTACAATTGCAAAATTTTAGCGTGTCAGTCCTGGGGCGCTGATTTCTTTGTTACCTGAACTTG
>JAGDQP010035371.1:0-19619 GCA_022664845.1 Lepisma saccharinum
GAGCATCTGGTGTTCCTTGTTTTTGGTCAATCCTCGACAATGTTTCCTCTCCTTTCTTCCAATAAGAGTAAATTAGATTCAAAACGTTTTAAAAGCTGAGAAAAAGGAAGGTAAGGGTATTCAAAGAGCTAAGCGGAAAGGTCTTCCTTTTAAGTAAGGCCTAAAAGCTTAGATAATGGATATTCTTTTTACCTCCGATAAGAAGTTTTGTTTGTAATCAAAGGGAAAAAGAAGTTTTAGATTCTCATGATTCTTTCGATAGAAATGTGGATCGTAGAATGCCATTATAAATACATTTTCTACACTCACATATTATGGATAATTTCGCAGAGAAAGTAATTGATATAAGCGGTGGGCTACGAGAAAGCTTTCATCAAGACATCCTAACTGACGGACAAAGGAAGAAGGAGGGTAAGATAACTGCTGGTGTCTACGAGATGAAAACACAACACCAAAACGAAACAAAAATACATATAAAAGATTTTTTTGTGTATTTCTTCTTTTATGTTCTAAAGCAGTGTTTTACAATGTACTAATACTCAGGAACCAGCATATTACAGGAGAAAACTTCAAGGATTGGTAAGTTGGAGATATATTTGACGTTCATATTCACATTCTAAATGTTTTAAAAACTAAATATAAACTTTAATGTCAAATTTAAATTGACGAATTCTGCAAAATAAGTCTAAATTAATTAAATGTATTCATTTACCAAGGACCAATACAATAGCTCTGGTAATTTTGATTTAAGAGACAATTGGTTCGAATCTTTGGATTGGTTCAATATCAAGTTCTTTCTTATTCATCTTATTACCCATTTTAATGACTGAAGACTATATTGGAAGTGAGCAATTTTCATATCAAGGGTTGTTGTTAGTTCCCAAAATACATTAAACGAACCAGCTGTAAGGTAACTTTCAGACAAATAAATTAAATTGTGTGGTTAGGTTGTTTTCTTTCCTCTCATTCACCTTATGCGAATGCCTCGCTAACTGGTTAAGGTTAAAAGTGAACCTATTTTCCTCAACTCAATATGCTTTTCAATATTTTGAGATGGTGTATATATTTTAAAAAATAAATTAAAATTATCCTTCGTTATTTGTTCAACCTCAATCTCATTGAATACAGATGGCAATTAGAACAACTGCAGAAAAGTTAGATAATGAAAATATTCTTAGAATATAAACAATTACAACGTACAGGATATTAGGCAATACATTCATGGTTTAATTAAGAGATTCAGTCACATCTACTTAGCAAAACGTCATAAAATATTCCTGAATTCTGTAGCTGTAATTACTGACATATTGCAAACACAAACACATATTTTGCAACCCTGTTCCGAGGGAAAACAAAGCTATAAGTCGACAATGGTACAGACGTAATGAAACCAGGAAGTGTAAAGTACTGCAGGAAAGTACTTGCTACAAGTCGTGAGGGTGCTCAAACGAGTGCAGACTTAGAAAGAGTACAGCCGTAACGCAGCACACTCATTTTCATCACAAAATGAGGAGAGAGTGTTTGGTTCGATTAGAACCTAGTGTATCACTCGTGGAGCCGTCCAAGGCAAAACAAATTCCGTCGAATGGCATATCCAGTCTGTAGAGATGGTTAGTCAAGGGGGAACATGTATTCCAGCAATTTAGTTCTGGACATCCCCGTGGCACAATCCACAGCAGGATCGTTAGTTGCCCATTATTGACAGGCATCGGAAACAAAGTACCACAGAAAATCTTTCTAGCACCCTGCAGCAGCCCGTATGAGTATCTGTTTGAATAGGAATGTATGCCAGGAGGCCCGTACGATTTATTCTGTTGAGAGTTCAAGCGTGGTAGTGTTTGTAACCCCAAGCTCGTTTGCCCCCTCATACCGCAGCCTGCAGGTTGGAGGATATCATTTTGCATTATGCTAACGAAGTTGTTCAGAAAAACTCGAAGCAATGTGCTCCACTCCCGCAACAAAATTTCTTGAAGATATTGTAAAAAAATATGGAATGGACAAGTCTCACAAAAGAGACCCAAGTATGTGTTATGTTTTTGTTGGGGAAGTTCGCTGTAAAATCTATACTCTAGCTATTTTCGGTCGAAATGGTGTAGTGAACCACTCTGGCCCAATGTGGACGGTTATTGTTGTCCATGTATATTAACCCCAGGAAATGCTTACCTACTATTGCAGGATACATCTTACTTGTGCTGGCACTGGGATATAACATGTGAAGGGGTGTAATTGAACTCCATTATGTCTGGCTGTGCTATCGTACCTTCATCCCCATAATAATAGTGTTCAAAAGCCGTCGATATTTTGAATCTGGTGCCGGGTTCACGCCCGATTATGTATGTCATTTGGAGTCACTTTCGTTACTAAAGCGGGACTCAGGTGAAACATGTTAAATGTCTCGACTATTCCTGAGGTCAAACACCACCTCCCACAAGCTTTCCTGTGACCCGTTCTCAATGAAATGCAACGTATGGCCCTTCAGAAATAAATATATTTTTGTGTGGACTTCTATTCACTTGCTCCAAAATTTTTAGAAAAGCACGCTGCTGTACTCCGCCTCTGATGTTTATCAGTAATATGCATGATACAGTCCTGCTGAGGATTGTGACACAGAAAGAACACATGTCATTCCTGTACTAACTGCCACTACAGCCTAGATATGACGCAGGTTATAATCTGGTCCAAGAGTGATATACTCGTTCCTAAAAGCTAAGGAATTCTACCCATCATTACGTCGTCAAAGTATAAAGGCTGTGCCACACGGCTCGAACCAGGAGAGCACAACTACCACTTCGGATTCACTTCGGCTTTGCTCGGGTTTAATGTAACTAAGAGCCAACAATGCGTCAAGACCAGGAAAATCAAATGTTGCGGTTAAATAGACTACAAACACGTCTATATTTTAAATGAAGAAATATTTAAAATGCTTTTCTTTTTTAGTATTTAGAATAGTCATGCATGTTGTGTGTTCTTGAGTAAAACCAGTGTTCGATTTGCACAGTTTCTAGAGAGGAGGGAGAATTACTGAGACACGTAAAATACCGTATTTTAGGCCCATCTATATTCCAGTCAAGGAATGTGTATCGAACACTGAGTGAAGTAGAGTGAAATTATCATTTTAAAGAGACAGTGCAAAACAATATGCCGGGCATGTATTGCGCAGTTGCATGCTGTAGAAATGGGCATCAAAAAGGGTTTCTGAACTCTACTACAAACATAATTAGCAGTTTCAGAAATAAAAATCTCTTTGGCTAGAATAAGGATATGTGGCAAAGAACTCATCTTTTTTTCTATCCTTTTTTGAAAAAGGCAGTATGCAAACTGCAAATTCTTTTTATAACTCAGAAAATATCTTCTCATGAAGTACAAGGTTACTTGCATTCAGTGCAGTAGTGCCACAATTTTCAGAAGGCAAACCCCGCGAATCTTTTAATTTATGAATCTTTAATCTTAGACTACACTGCAAAACATGTCTGTGTTGGTGTCCCAGGACGACCACCATTTTCTCCTGTGTTAAATATTCACAACGAACGGTTGAAACGACCCCAACCCAAGATCCCAAAAGAGATCTGACACACACTTCCTGGCTAGGTGAAGTCAAAACAGCAACACCAAAAACAATCCAGGAATGCAAATAGGGTCGCCAGGAGCCTAGAGTACCCACGCAACGCATCTAACCTAAACTCTAGCTCCAAACATTTTCTACACCCCAGACGAGCGGCGCAGAAATTGCTCCAGATTTAAGAATATCTAGGAAAGAGGATTCCAGATCCTTGTGGTCGGTGTGAAAAAACAATAATTTAGAAGGAGGGAGGAAATAACGGTAAGGCGACACCTCCAATCTTTTAATTAGATCGTCGGTTCATACTCTGAAGTACCAGCTGGTTCAGATTAGCGATAGATTAAGAAAGAAAACGCAAATCTTTACTTGGGAATAATCTCAAACGAACATACGCATATCAATTCATATGTGACTCATACTGTGTCTACTCACTTCGAAGTCTACAGGGTGGCAAAAGACCATCTCTTACCTTTACCTTAGTAGGGTCCACACCTGTAGTCTAGAATCGTAATTCCTGAAATAAAGACGAACGAACACCAACGAATGACTGTCGCAACTCAATCTAAACGTCGTGTTATAACGCAAAAATGCAAATAATATTTATTCACTCAAATCACATACTGGAGTCACTTCATATGTCAACGCAGAATAAGCAGAAATTTCATATCAACATGCACGGCAGTGCATGAGCCAAGTTCTTCACGCCAGAAAACGTCAGCACTGCCAGAAGCATGTTATACAGGAACAAAAGTTTATGGCAAAATCGACGATTTAGGGGCCCCGTAAGAAAAAAGATGTTAAAGATAGGAATATGAGCTTTTTCCATTAAGGAGATATGGTAAATATATGCAGATGTACAAAATTTCATCTTCGTATCTCAAACTATGTTCTAGTTGTGGACCCCTGAAATTGCACATTTCAGGCTAACTGACTCACTCACTCACTCATCATATTGTTTAGGGTGTTTGGAGTAAGCTAGAAACATGAAATTTGGTATGAAGGTACAGGATGATAAGTAGATAAAGGAAAAATTCCTACATTTTGAAAAGGTCGCCATCTTGGATTCAAAATGGCCGCCAAACCTAAAATTTCAAAGAATACACACACAGCCTAAACGACTAAAGATAGAACAGTGAAATTTGGTATGAAACTACATCATTGATAGCAAATTAAGAAAACTTTTTAAAAATTTGAAAAAGTCGCCATTTTGGATTCAAAATGGCCGCCAACCCTAAAATTTTAAAGAACACACAGCCTAAACGGCTGCCGCTAGAATAATGAAATTTAGTTTCACAGTACAACATTATTAGTAGATTATGAAAATATTACAAAATATCTCTAAAGACGCCATCTTGGATCCAAAACGGCGGGCGTCATAAATCCATTTTCCAACTGCTTTAACCAGAGATACGAAATTTGGCATAATGTATTATTATGAAGAGTAGTTTAGGAAAACAACAACGTTTTAAAAAATTCACCATCTTTGATTCAAAATGGCAGCTGAAATACCATTTTTCACATCGTTCGAGATAGAGAAATGAAATTTGGTATGACAGTGTATCATCACGAGTATGTCACGAAAATATAAGAAAACGTTAAAAATGTGTCCATCTTTTATCCAAAATGTCCGCCTAAGCCCCACTTTATAACGACTGAAGCTAGAGAAACGAAATTTGGTATGAAGTTGTACCATTACGAGTAGGTTAGAATAAATTCGGCTCGTCTCCCCTACTAGGGTACAGTTCCCAGCTGGATCTTGATTGCGATAAAGGGGTGAGCCCCAGCGACGCCATCTTGAAATTCTGGGGGTGGCGCCCCAATGAGGCGAAGCGAGTATATACATTACACAAGTGTAAAAAGCTGCGAAATACGAGCAAAAGCACCAGGCGTGCAAACTGTCCGGTCAACTCCTTCAACCTTAAAATGTGGTGAAATGGAATATGGATGAGCCTAGTTCCTCGCGCCAACTTCCAATACTACTGCGTGTCCCACCAAGTTTTACTCGTCACAAACGTTAGCACTGCCAGGAGCATGTTATACAGGCAGAATGTGGAAGTTTCCCCATTCGGACACAGCGCTCTGGAGTATCAGGGAATATCTGCATCATGGGGCGCAGTGCACTGCAGATTCTGGTTGTGATAGAAAGACGCAGTTCCTCCAAACTCCTCAAGTTCGATGCGCGGCCTGCCGTGGGATTCTTGGCGCAGCGACGCGAGCGAATCGAGGGGAGTATCAACACGTACGGCGGTGCATGCAGCCGAGTTCCGCGTGTCACAAAAAGTCAGCATGCTATACAGGAACAAGAGTTTATTGCGAAATCAGCGATTTTGAGGTTCTGTAAGAAAAAAGATGTTAAAAATTGAAATATGAAATTTCGAAGTATGACGGTATATCATCACTAGTAGATTACAAAATATCTGCAAAGACATAATTTTGAATCCAAAATGGCTGACTTCATAATCCGTTTTCCAGACCGTTTGAACTAGGGATACGAAATTTGGCATAAATGTGTATTAACAAGAGTAGTTTAGAAATAATTTACATTTTTGAAAAAGTTGTTAACTTGGATCAAAATGGCCTCACAAAAACATTTTCCATACCATTCGAGCTATAGAAACGAAATTTGGTATGAAGGTTTACCATCACAAGTAGGTAACGGCAATGTAAGAAAACTTTTTAAAAATCGCTTTCTTTAATTCAACATAGACGCCCAACTACCATTTTCCAACCACTGAAGCTAGAGAAACGAAATTTGGTATGAAGGTGTACCATCACGAAAATGTTTCAATAAATGGATCAAACCACCGCTATGAGCGTGCAGCCCCCGAGGCGATATGGGAAAAGGTCTGCACAGCATGGGGCGCTGTCCCCAGAAAGTCTGATCACAATAAAGGGGGCGTAGCCCTAAAAATTTGAAGTTGGGGCGCACACGGAATTCTGGGCAGCACCCAGCGAGGCGAACCCAGTATATATATATATATATATATATATATATATATATATATATACACGTATAAAAAGCTGTGAAATCCGAGCAAAACACCAGATGATGCTCGAGCCTTAGGGTTGGTGACGGTGGATTTTAGGGCCGCCAGCAGGAAGCAAATTTGCTGTATCATCACAAGTAGGTTACAATAAATATGGCAAAGCTTCCCTATGTTTCAATATGTATCTCATTCCCATGGGTGGTGGGTATGGGAAAAAATCTGCAACATGGAAGCACAGTGTCCTGGAGAGTGGTTACGATAAAGGGGCGTAAGTTCCCAAAAACTCGAAGTTGGGGGCGCAGCCAGCTACGGGGGGCGAGGACCTAAACGAGGCCGAGAGAGCGAGTATATATAATATACAAGTACAAAAAGCTATGAAATCCGAACAAAAACACCAGAGGTGCAAAAAGTGGAGCCAAGTTCTTTAGCCCTGAAAAGGTGTGAAATGGGAGACGGATGAGCCAAGTTCCTTGGTGACAGCATGTAACAGGAACAAAGGAACTTGGCGCGAGGTGGCAAGGTTCATGATCCTCAAGCTATAAGGGTGGTGGGGATCCTAAAACCCACTACGTCCACCGCCACCAACCCTAAGGCTGTTGCCAGCTCGCGCCAAGTTCCTTTGTTCCTGTTACATGCTGTCACCAAGGACCTTGGCTCATCCGTCTCCCATTTCACACCTTTTTAGGGCTAAAGAACTTGGCTCCACTTTTTGCACCTCTGGTGTTTTTGTTCGGATATAGTTATTTTCCAAGTTATCACATCTCAGCTGGCGAAAGAATCCTACCACTGACCTACGGATTTATGAACCGAGCTAATCTAATTAAAAACACATCTCTCAAAACGATTGGCTTTCCGAAACACAGAAATAATTTAGTGTCGATTGCTGTCAAACTTCACGTAATGATTCGTAGATAAATTCCAATGAATATCATGGCAAACATTAAATAACTCACTGCACATCAAAAATATCACTATACACTGTATATGGATTATCAACTAATGCCTTAAATCGTACCTAGTTAACTGAGATTACTTCTACATTACGTTCACTGAACAGAAACAAAAGATTGTTCGAAGAAATATAAAAGTTTCATAATTTCAATTTATTAGACTGAATTTACATAATGCACGCTTTGGGATATGATAATTTCATAAGAATGAAAGCAGAACTACTGTTGAGCTGTAGGAGCAAACAAATTTGAATCGTCTATCTGGTATACATTGAATTATTTAAGCAGAAATGAAAGTTGGTTCGTCGGATATAAATGTCCATAAATTCTATAATAATTAACAAAACTTGCCAAAATTTTCACATGTTATTCCAAAAACATTGTTATATAATTTAGAGAAGTGTTATCACATTATTACTTACAGGAATGAAGTTATTGTCCAAAACACATTACAATTAAAGAATCAAGTTAGCCTTATTAAAGGCATGACGTCATTACAGATGATTACTACGTTACACAATCGACGTTCTGAATAAATTTTGAATAATGCAAAATAATATTATAAAATGGACTATTTACCGAAGAATAGTGGCTGGAGTTGAAACCAAGATTAACTAACCATGTTGAGTTATTAAGTTTACAATTAACATCAAAAAACGGTACGCAAAGATGGCTGAACAGACAGGTAGCTAATTTGACTATGTAATGGAAAATATGCGGTAGCTGTCAACATTGCTAACCGGGAATTTCGAAAGGATTTGGAAACTGGAGACGAAAATTTTGCATGTGATTATTAAAACCCAACGATCCGATATTTAAAATGTAGAAATTCGGTTAATAGCGACCCCATACTGAAATTTAGCACATATTACACATACTGATAAATAATCTCCGAAACCAAAATAAAGTGATTCTATTGCCGTGAAATTTTGAAGTAATTTCTTGAGATGAATTTCTCGTTAGAACTGGTTTCTCTATCATTTTCTTCTTAAAACGATTGATATTTTCCGAAGTGGACGAAATGAAATGTTTTAATATTCTAAATATAGTTTTATATTTACCAGTAGCCGTTAGGGCTCGGGAAAGGGAAAATTACTGGGAGCCCCGACATCCGTTCTTCGGTGTGAACAAAATGGAACTAACTAACGAGGCGAGGGAGAGTAGTTCTCCCATCAATCGGAGAAGAAGACTGATTCACACCAATCAGCAAAAACCAAGTCACGAAGCATTGACTAGGGTCCAATCAAAAACAAGCACTAGATCCAAGTCATTGCTGCGTGACGAACGAAAACCTGGATGGATAACGATTAAAACCCAAAGCAAAAATTAAAACGAAACACACTCAAAGCGTGACTAAAACCAACCAAAGAGAATGAGCTAAGGAGAACACACAGAAAGGAAACAGAACGTAGACTAAGAAAAGAAAAGGCTAAGAAAATCAAAATCAAAATGGAACAGCAACTAGGCTGTTACACGGTGTTGATCTTGGTCATTCAGCACAATTGATGTGATGTTAATCAGAGTTGAAACGGTTCATTGTGTCAATCGGGTCAAGTTTTGGACCGCGCCACCTGCAGTGTTTTTAGGCATGAATTCGGGGGAGGGGCTTCGCCCCTCTGGGAATTTTCTATAAATATTTTTGATATCATTTTGAAGTTAAGTAAGGAAGTGAGATATATTATTAAGTAGCATTATTGTTATTTTGGATTTTAGAACATTGGAGTCAATACGCATTATATTTATAATTTTCGTGTGCCCCCCACAAGACTCCCTGAATAAAATCTTCAGGAAGGAACACTGACCATCGGTCCACCGGACCGTGCTTGAGACCCGGTCTTACCCGGGCGATCCGGAGGGCAAAGCTGAGTTTAAAATTATATCCTTACCGCGATCGAAGGTGTTAACCCTAGAATACCAAATTACGACTCAGAAATTCACAGTAAAATATAGCTTTTTGGCCGGGTCAATCGGGTAAAATTGTGGACCTGGTCACTGATGTTCGGGTCAGACCGGGTCACCGAAACTGACTCGGTTTCTCCTCTCTTTTTAATCGGATTCAACACAATGGAGGATGTCATACAAGCACAATCAGTTTCAACACAGAACAAAACGTGTTGATTTAATACAAAAAGTTGTGGCCAACTTAGGAGGACACCGAACATTGAAGCGTATACGCGAACAATTCTCTAAGTAACATTTTCGAATAAAAAAACCACGAGTACATTTTTATATATAATTGGAAAAATATGAGGCATAAAATATTCATACTTTGCACAAAAGCGAACGTTTGTCTAACATAACTATGTGCAAAGCATGAATATTTTATGCTTCATAGTTTTCCTGTTATATATAAAAATGTACTCGTGATTTTTTTTATTGGAAATGTCACTTAGAGGTTTGTTCGCGCATACGCTTCAATTGTCCTGTTAACAAAGCCATTTTTGGAGTGATTGATTCGCATCTTAGCGGAAGATATAAGCTAATGCGTAATGTTTCGTATAGGTATACGGCGTACAAATCATTTTGACCTCGACTATAGCTGTGCTTACATTTTATCCAATAGGTTGCATCAAGGTGTCATCAATTTTTTTTTTCCTCGGATTCGTGTATTGGGTGGGTTTTGCGATCTTCCACTTCCCATGGGTTTTGAAAGTCGTGGGCTCTCCACCAAGCAGTGTCTCGAAAGTAAACGATTATTATCTATCTTAAGTGATAATGCTACAGATGAATATTTAGCTGAGAAGTCGGAAACTGTGCTGAGTATAGTGTTAAATAACCTACTACTTCAGCAAGACAAAAAGCAAGTTGTCCACCAACACACATTTGAGGAAGACGACATAAATGAAACTCTAATGTGCCGTGACTTTCAGGAAATCGTTCACGATTCCAGCCAAAGTGCCAGAGAATATAAAGGGAGACACTCAGTGGAAGTGTTTCACTCAGAAAATCACCAAATTTTGTATTTTATTTATATTAAAAATTTGCTTCGGTATAATGTTATACTAAAAATTGCAATAAAACAAATGGCTAAATTTTAGTTTCTTTTAAATTGACGATAATTTTCCCAGGATCATATCTTGTATGGCAACACTTAATTTGCAACGTATAAGCTATTAGCAACGCTATCCATTACAACATATTTTCTAGCTAGAGACCTTTGTGTTCAGCTGTTTATAAAATTACATGTGTTTAGTTGTGAAGCTGGAAACATATGCACACATAAGTGAAGATTTAACATGCTCAACTCCATGTTAAGGTTTAGAATGTAACTAGAAACTTCAAATAATTGAAATATATAAAATTTTAATGGTTTTATCAATACATTTCCTTCCAGTTTCTAGAATTAGAAGTTACCTTGTTCACTTTATGTCTTTATTGTCAACAGGTGTCACAATTCTAAGCAGTTAAGAGGCGTACAAATAAATTAATGAATTTACGTAGTCTTCAGAGCCGTAATCGGTGGTAATAAAGTTAAAAACGCCCATGACAATATATTAACTCTTTTGAAAACAATGTAACATTTCAAGAATACTTTATTGTCTATTTGTATTCCTTACTAGAATAGCGTAAGGGATAATGTTTGTATTACCTCTTTTGAGAGTATATTCACATTCAGTTCAGTCATAGTTCTGTTATGAATATTTGAAAAGAGAGTTGCATTTGATCACAGAAGGTGATTATTTGTTTCTCTCTATTATAATGAAAAGTTAATCATTGAGTACGTATAGAGTTAAGCGAGGAAACTTACTGTCTCCTTTTTAAAATAAAACAATTCCGATGTTTCTGAACGCGATAATCACTAATTCACAGAATGACAGTGCCTTTACTACAGAAGACATAAGGATTGAAGTTCGCGAAAGTACGGTTTCAGCGTTAACAAAATTTAAGAAAGACAGTTTCACGCATTGCGTAGTCCTGTTCCCTAACGAGATGGAATCCGGCCTAACCCTGAGATACATAAAGTACTTAATGGAAAATTAATGGTATTCTGATAGTGTGAAACCCTTTATCTCTTTGATCCACCTTCTAACATGTTGCATTGTAACGAGACTCACATATTAAAAGTTATCTTCCCGCTTCATGTAATGAATAGATATTTTTTTTAATTTTCTACGATTTAAAGGGCTTACCCTTAATGCATAAGCTACATTAGAATTTTGTGTAATGTTTCCATGGTAACAAGGAGAGAGTAAACACCTATTCGTGAATTTCATAAAAATGATTGATATGTTTGTAATGAGATCGAATAATGATGAAGGAAAATGTACAAAGATTATGCCAGGATTTTCAATTTGAGGAGGTTTAAGTAGATTTATGCAAGTTTCTCGAAATAAGACGTCATTTGATGTTCGTTGCGACCTTCAAAACTGACACATTATTACATAAAAGAAGTTTCCTGATTATGGGGTTGGTGAGACATAATGACACAAATTAAATATTTTTTTTCGCCAAATCGTGCCACATGTTGTACAGTTTTTCCTTTTTGATATAATCATACGCTTTCATAAGATCAATCAATAAGTGATGACCTGTCCCTCCACTTTCTCATTTCTCTCTAATATTTGTTCCAAGGCGAAAACCTTTTCCAACATACATAAGTTTGGCAACTTTCATTTTTTTGAAAACCAGACATTTCGATTTGTTTCTGTTTAGAAACTGCTCATACGACAACCTAAGAATAATTATTCGACTGCTTTCATTACGTATTCTCAAATTCAACTTCAGTTAAAGCGACATACGAATTTCAAGAATGCGTATTGTCTTTTCCATCATGTAAGATGTCTAGTAGTATGTTAAGTATGAGAGTTACGGAAGGTCATCCAGACAAGGGTTTCAATTTCACAAAAAAATGTGAAGAATATTTATGTCTTCAGTACCGATCTTAACGATTGGCAAAAACTGCAATGAGAACAACCCGTATTTCCACTATAAATGTTGGGCTTACATTATCATAGAAAATCATGTGGTATACGCTGAAGATAGCTGAACAATAAAATATAAATGATTATATTTAAATTGGCTTAAAATCACTGATTGCAGGATTAATAATTTTCTTTTGATACACCATGTTCAGTGGTCGAATTAGGGGGTGATGACATGCGAAGCCATCCTTCTGTATCAAAGGAAAGAAATTCGCTAACCAGGGATAGTCATACACACTGGTATTTTTTCTTGTATTGTAAGCATTGCGCTCTGGACGATCTTCATTAATTTTTAATAAGACTTACTCTTTCCTAAATATATATCTAACGAACAGTTAGTAACTCACACTGTTGGAGCTGTCTCTGCCTGAGATTCCATCTATGATTCTGAAAGCCTGTTTCTGTTTTAAGAAAATTACGAAGCTTTCTCTTGCGTTACTCCAAAATACAATGCCAACTGATTAGTACATAGGATTAGTCCATAGTAAACTTGAATTAATGACTTGGCTCTTAATGTGTCTTTTAGAATTCTTAAAGTACATAGTTGGAAATTTTTGCTTCTGAGACAGTGTTAGTATGTGATTAGTCCATTTAAGGTTTTCGCTTAAAATAAATCTTAAAAATGTAGAAACACTAGTCAATTGCTTGTGTAGAGATTTTGCTGCTTTTACTGAGTCTTTTCAATTTTTATTTTTTATTGTATGGAAAAATATATACCAAGTTCTATTTGCTTAAGGATTAGCTTGTTACTGTCAAACCATAGTTTACCTTTTAAAAATAATTTATTCCATTTTTTTAAACGTATCTTTACATTTTTGGAGCATTAGTTTCATCACCATATGGTATCATTTTTGTGTCTATTGTGATTGTCTGTAAACCATTTAGATATATTAGGAAAATTAAGTGAGCACCCAAGATTGAACCCTGAGGCATCTGTTGTTTTTTCCATATGCTGATTTCCATGTTTCTCGTATTCCGTTTGCTACGTTGAATATTTCTATTACGTAGGTACGATTCAAAAAATCTTAAGATATTTTCTTTCCTTTCGCAATGTTCCATCTTCTGTAAGACTATTCGATGAGTGAATACGTCTAAAGCTTTAGGTCTGTCATTTAATATGATTTAGTCCCTGAAGTAGGTCTATACTATCTATCAGGGAGTATGTAGCTGCTCCAGTGTTTTTCTGTGGAATAACACTGTGTTGTTCATGTGTTATTATGAATGTTCAT
This sequence comes from Lepisma saccharinum, assembly GCA_022664845.1. Taxonomy (NCBI): domain Eukaryota; kingdom Metazoa; phylum Arthropoda; class Insecta; order Zygentoma; family Lepismatidae; genus Lepisma; species Lepisma saccharinum. Next base: position 13,648 of record JAGDQP010035371.1, read on the forward strand.
TATTTTATTATGTTTTGTAAAATCTTACTTAATGAAGGACGGAAAGAAATTGGTCTGTAATGGTCAACCAAGTACTTATCGCCATTTTGAAATACATCCTTTATTTTTATCTTCAGCATTGTTGAAAAAATTCCATTTCAAATCCATTCGCTAGAAGGATGGGTTAATTCTAGGGTTAGCAGTTTGTCGCGCATTTTTATAATCTTTGTAGGGATTACATCACCTGTAGGCTCACTTTCTTGCAATTTATTTATTTTCTGATAAGACTAAATTATTTTCAATAAGATTTCTTTAATATTCTTAGAAATACTTACAGACTATAACTTCATATCTACACATTATCTCCAATGCCCTTTTTTGAAGAAAAGAAACATTTGGCGTCCGATTTGAACTTGTATTGGAACCCCAGACAACTGCCCTTAAAACCCCAGTGTCCGGTTCAAAATCTTACATATACTTCTTGTAAGTGTATATAGGTTATCTGGAACTATTTCCTTTACATATCCACTGAGGCGAGTTAAGAGCATGTTACTCAAAAATTGAAATATGTTGAGAGTAGCGATACTCCGCGTGACTTGGGGTTGTTGGAAATTTCGATAACGATTATTGAAACCTTAATTGTTGTCGATCGAAATATTTACTGAGGCTTTCCATTCTTTTGGAAGATTCTCCTTTATCTGACTAACGCCTTTTCTTGATACTTTTCAATTTATTTATTGTAATTTATATTCCAATCTCGGTATGTTCTAATATCATTGCTTCTCAATTGATTTATTTGTTTGTACACGGTGTGTTTTACAAGGAACGGCGTAAGGTACAAATTTCAGTGTAACAGATATAAGTAATATTTATGTTAAGAAAGTATAATGACCGTAAATAAATAGTGATAAACAGATGGCAGAGGTTTGAAGCAAGATCTCGGGTAAGTATTCTAGAGAACTAAAACTTATAATTCATTCAACTGACACGGTTTGCAGAAAATTATTATGGCGTATTGACAGTAACTCTCTAATTTGATATGGTACTTAAGAAAAATAAAATTTCTTCAATTTCAAAACGCGTCTGTAACTTTAAATACAGGATTTTATTTATATCAAAAGCTTCTAAATTGTATTCTGTATCTATTTCATACAAATGTTATATTTTATTCTTTTTGAAAGAGGAATTCGGTTGAAGTTTTATACTTGAAGGCCGAATCTCTGTTAATGTTTTATAGTCAATTTGGTTATCAGGTTAAGTTCCGCAGACCTGACCCGGAAATAGTAAAGAAACGTAAAATATACAAGAAGAATAGGTATTGTAATAATTTGTAAATGCGTAATATATATATAGTGAGAAGTGTGTTAAACCGAAGACATAGCAGTGTGTATTGGGGGTTACTAATGAGTAGAGGAAGAGCTGAGCTGTTACGTCGAGGGAACGATGGACAAAAAAACAGACTATTTGTCGAGAAGAGATAAAAAATTCCCTTTGCTGGAATTAATTCAAATCAAATTATTCTTGGTTACTGTTCCCCCTAGTTTAACATACTAAAAATCTAACCGTTATATTGGAAAATGACGTCCATCCAACGTCTTGAAGACAGTTTTTCGACATTTACGCGAAAATGGTGCACGATACGATAAAAATGGACAGAACACAAATTAGAAAACACACAATACTGGTTCTCTCTCTTTTGGACTTCTTCAGTCTGGATAAATATTTCAGAGCGATGAACTTGTAATATCCTATTTTATGCAAGTAGCGGCGGGTAACAGCTCCTCTCATTCCCCTAAAAGTAGATCTACCTCGGGAAATGGTTGAAACAAAGTTTTCTATGCATCACGCTTCAGTCTAGACCGTAGAATACAGGTACAGTCAACAAATAACGAGACTGATATGTAGAAAATCATTTTACGCTATGCTTCACATAATTTCTCTGCATTCAGTAACAATATGGCATAGTATAAATCCGTACTCGAACAATTTCATATATTTACGGTCTGAAGGAGTTCAATAATTTCCATTACATAGAATATTTCTTATCTTTGATATTTCATTTTACGTCGTTTGAGGATGACTAAAGATATTTATACTTATTTTTCTCAGAATTTCTAACATTGAAAGCTTTGTAAGCTCTAAAATATTGTTTGGCGCACAACAATACATAGCATATCTTTTCATAATCAGGCGCACTTGGTAAAGAGAAAAAGTCAAAGTTTGAAATACATAACTTCTTGTTTATGTATGCATTTCATAATAAAATATAATTATTGTAGATTATGGTCAGTAGATGGCAGGGAAAATATATATAACAAAATATGTGGCAGATATTACTTAAAGATGCTCGGAAATCTCTTCTTGGTGTTTGCCATTTATATAAAATGGCACTCTCTTTAAAACTAAACACCTCTAGGAGCTCTCTTTAGTGCATTTCTCTATAATTGGCAACTTCTTAGAAAGTATATAATCAAAATTGATATGTTTTTGATAGATATTTTTGTAAGAGGAATTTGGTTTAAACTTTGACTTTACACACTGAGCATCTCACTTTAAGACTCTCACATTTTAGCATCATGGTAGACAAAAAAAGATAAAATTGATTGCTTTTACAGTAACAGCATGTGATGATAGATGGACTTAAAACAAAGAACATCGCAGTATACTGCAGTTGAATATAATAATAACGATATTTTTTTAAATATTGATTATAATTGTTTATTATTTATCCTGAATTTTTAAGGTGTATTCCAAAGTTCATTGACAGGATACCCTCTTTTGAAAATCCTTCAATACCTACAAATTTTGTTTTCGCATTTGTTTATTCACGTGATAGTCAAAAGCTAAAGTAATGGACTGGTACTGAAAGCGAGTCAGCTTGTTCCTTCCGTGTTTCACCTGTGTGCTTCAAGCATCTGCATTCGAAACAAAAATATTTTTTAACTAGTGGAGTTAAAAACATTTGACAAATAGTAAGATATAGAAAAACTAGGTAAAAATAATTATTAAATTCTGACAAATGGTGAGTGATTATCAGATTATTTTACTTATCTGTTCCTGTGGACTACAACGGGAAGAACAGCTTTGTAACCATTATTTTTCTTCTTTTGATGTCCATTTTCTTTTGCATTGAGATCGCAATTCCTAAACACTGTTCTTGATCTATTGAAAAGGCTCACAATCAGTAACTTGTGATCTTCGTGAAATCTTTCTTCAAACTACCGGAAAGATAATCCATCACACTCTTGGTGTACTTTTTATAGTTTCTCGGTGAAAATGTCGAAAGATTGATTCGCCCAAATAGTTTTCATCCTGTCACTTATTTATCTGTAGACTTTGTATAACAAAGCCACTGTGGATCTTATCTGGGTTACTAGACGAAATGTCTTGCTTCCGTTGTAGTTTGTTTCGTGTTAACCGAAGTCCATATACTCAGTGAGAAAACTCTGACAGGGACGAAGCAATCGGCATTAATAACCGTAGAAGAGGTTTTCCTCGGATGTACGGAGAGGTCACCCACTTCCTCATCATCACTCTTTAAGTTAACTTTTCTTTTCTTTTTGGACACCAGCTCTCCTCTCCTCACTGCCATTGGAGCACAAGAGTAGCTCATTGAAGCAATAAGTATTTAAAACAAAGCTTTGTTCCCCCTCACCGGGTAAATAAAACCTCTGTACATTTGCTCTTCCACCCAAGGTTTCCGCTCTGACCGCATCATGAAGATTAAAAAATCCCTTTCGGTAGGCCTACAGGCTAAGGTAGATCTCGAAGTTTTTTTTATTTTCAGAAATTCAAATCTCGCCTTATATGAGTGCTATCGAGAAACTATTTATTGGTTTTTTGATTATTCATCAAGAGCTGTTCAACGATACCCCACAAGACCTATATATACTCGCTTTGTTTCGCTGGGAGCGCTGGTCCCAGACTCCCCCTAGTGGGTTCGCCCCCAACTTCAGTGCTTTTGAGAGGATGCGCCTCATTTATCTTAACCAAAATCTCCCTGCAGCAGTACACCACCATGGTGTCCATCTGCACCCTCCCACGGGAGGCTGCGACTCCAAAGGGGAGGTTTGCCCCATTTATTGTAACCTACTCTTGGACATACACATTCAAAGAAAATTTCGTTTCTCTACCTTCAATGATTTGGAAATTGGGCTTTTGGGACGGCCATTTTGGATCCAAGTTGACGACTTTTTGAAAGTTTTCTTATATTGTCGTGACCTACTTGTGATGGTACACCTTCAAGTAAAATTTCATTTATCCAGCTCAAACGATGTCCAAAATGGGATTTTTGGCGGCCATTTTGGATCCAAGATGGCGACTTTTCCCAAATGTTGTAATATTTCCCTAAACTACTCGTCATAGTGCACCTTTATGCCAAATTTCGTTTCTCTGGTTCACACGGTTTTCAAAATGTTTTTAGGTCCGCCATTTTAAATCCAAGATGGCGTCCTTGAATTCATTAGGTAACATTTTCGTAATCAAAGAGGGATGTTTTACCTTTATGCCATGGGTTCGGCGGCCATTTTGGATCCAAGATGGCGACCGATTATGCTCATTAACGAACTTAACCGAGCTATTAAGCCTAGAAACAACATATAAAAATTTGGTTCAAATATCTTCAAAATTATGGCCGCTAGCGTGTTAATATATATATATATATTTTTTTCTTCGAAATCTACCTAAAAATTGGTTGTATTATGTTTATCAGAGAATGAAAACGGATCTATATGTTTAATTCTTAACTCAACAAACCGACATTTGTATTTGTATTTGTATTGTCAGAAACAAGGGATGAACAATGGAACTGTTGGAAGACATTGTGCGAATACATTTTGTAACAGTTGTTAATTCTTGGAAACAATTTCTAACCAGACTGAAACTATACCTCTGGGTGAGTAGTATACTGATTTGGACTCAAAGGGGTTCCATGTTTGTTTCCCGGTGGGGGCATCCGCATAAGTAGTTCGGAGCCCATGTTAAACTGTAGGTTTCCCTTTATGGTGTCATCTTATTGCGATGGAAGGCATCTCCTCACCTTATCCAGGAACCTTCGGGTCAGGACCACCCTTCGGGCGGAACACCCATCAACATCATCATCATCCTGAAATAACGATCTCGTGTAAAACTTTATCGCCAGCATTGACCGTGGAACCGGGTACCCTCCCTGTTCCAAAATTTTCTGGGTATTGTAATTCCTAGTCCTTACTAGCTCAAGTTACTTAAAAGAATATCATATTAGGGAGAGGATCCAGGTTCTATTAAGCTCCCATCACCTGAGATTTTTTCCAAACAAGACTGCAAGAATAACTTTTTGTTGCACTTTAGTACATAACAAAACGTGAAGAAAAAAATACAAATTTTACAGTTATATTTCCGTTAACAATTTATTTCTGTCCAATTTTTTTTAAAAAAAATAGTGATTATGCAGTTTACGCTTGTGGTTGTCAACAGATGCCACTGTACAAAATAGTTAAATTGTCTACGCATAAATGAACTAAAGTGATGCTTCCGTTAGAGCTTTGAACGCAATTAGTACAATCATAGCCCGCTGCTATTCCTTACAGCCTCGGCGCTTTCGCTTCCCTTACGAGAAAAACCGTACCGCTGCAGTTTCAGTTTTTTGCCGCTTGGAGCGCTTTGCCGACTGTTCCCGACTGCTGTTTAGAAGCTGTTGTGTATAAGTGATTGCCTTCTCGGTAGACGTTTGTTCTAGTTAATAATTGGAAATTATATTCCCAAATTAATTGGAATCGGAAATAAAATTTCCTACATCTTAATATTGGTAACAATTGGGTTTTCCTGTAGGAATATGTACTGAACAGGAATATGAACTTCTGAAAGTTTTGATTAAACATTAATCAAAACAAATAACTTGAATTAGATGTTTAAGGAACATATAAAAAAAATAATATAATTATATGGCTCTGTGTCCGTCTCAAAAAGTTAAATTGACTTTCTATTTAACAATCATCAGGTACGGAAAGCAAAAG
>JAGDQP010035372.1:0-13592 GCA_022664845.1 Lepisma saccharinum
ATTACCGGCAGAATAACCGTTCTGTATATTTTTAATTTCAATTTCCTTGATATTAATCGCGATGTTAGAAGTTTTTGGACTGAATAGAAACATGCGTTCCCCGATACTAAGCGACTTTTTATTTCTTCAGTGACCTCATTTTTGCTTGTTACGTATGCTCCCAAGTATTTAAATTTGTTTACTTTCTCTATGACCTCATCCCTAATTCTTATGTTTTTAATTCCTTCATTCCCTGTGCTTCGGCTTGTTATCATGAATTTTGTTTTATCTATGTTTACCTGTAGACCTATCTCATCGCACGCTTCTACTAAGACATCGGTGTTGCTTTGTAGTGCATCTATATCGTCCCCTATTAAATCTACATCATCCGCGTATACAAACATATAATAATAATAATTTGAAAGGGAATGCAAACATTATGGTAACTGTTTTGACCAAAGTGTTGAGAAACTAATTGTGAAAAGAGCATTGAAGTATCTGTTTTCACGAACTGTGAATGATCCCCTTTCGCCGTCGATTGCTTCGGAGATTAAAGAAAACGAGGAGAGAGAATAGATGCTTCACTCAAAATGACAATGAACTGAAAAAATTGTATGGCTATGGTTGCCTTTTGATTTCTTTCTTAAATGTAAACAGTTGGTAGAAAAAACACTTAGTCGTTTATTCTCTGGTTCGGGTTAACCAGGGATTCCGCCATAATTTTCAGTTTGGGCGGTATAAATTCAAAATTGGGTGTGTGTGAGTAGAGTTTTGCTCGGTTTATATCGATTTTGACCATAGAAAATAAAATTGACCAATATCTCAAAAGACACTGAAGTTTCCTTCCGAACTTGAACAATTTCAGAATCGATTCTTTCTATATCAGCTTTCATTTGATTTATTCCAGAACGAATATCCTTAACACCTGCATGAACACTACTGATTTTATCCGTTATAAACTGGATAGTATCCACCCGAGCTTTCAAATCAGCTTGTAACTGCGTCTAAACATTACTTATTTTCTCATCCATAATAGTTTCAATACTCTTTATTCCACCAACTCATTTCCTTTCGGGAAGAGGACGTGTTGAGTGCATCAGTTCCAGGGATTCTGCCATGATTTTTAGTTATGGGGCAAAGTAAAGTTGAAACAAAGTTAGGAGGAGTTAGTAGAATTTTGAAGGACTTAAACAGATTTTTGACAGTAAAATAATTAAATGGTTGGGGTGTGTCTTTGTCTATTTCGAGCTGTGACATACCCCATTAGCGTGTCTGGCAAAATCCCTGATCAGGGCTTCTTAGTTGGTGGACCTAAGAACATGCAACGTCGGAGTGCTAGCTAGCATCTTGCTTGTTTGTACGTACAGAACAGAATGAAATGCGTAAATAAGTGTGAAATTCGTTTATATTTCAGTTCAATAACGAAGAACGTAATACGCCTATCCTTTTTTTTAATATTAGGTATTCATCATCATTAACAAATCCTGTCTTTAATATTAAGTACTGTACTCATTATCATGAACTGTAGTGTAGGTTGTACCAAGCGAATGTAACTCAGTTAGTAGAGCGTCGGTTTAGCAGTCGGTAGGTCCTGGGAACGCTCTCAGCGGCCCCCCATTCTGACTTTTCCAGGGTTTTCCCCTCAGTCACACCAGGAAAATGCCAGAATGGTACCTACAAACTAGAACCCGACAGACTACCTTTCAACAACATCTCCTCTACCCTGTGACGGTCTGGGTATGCTCACGTTAATAAAGGTTAGTAATCCGATTCATTGAGTTCATCAGAATGTACTATCACTGTCTTACCTACGCATATTAACACTAGCGTTGGCAGAATAATACCATAGAAGATTATTGGGATTTTACTTATGACCTTTAGGCATCTCTGACTCTGGCTGGGATAGAGATGGGGCATATTGGAAGGGTAGCGGCCAAGGCCTTAAGGTTCTATCGTAGCATTCGCCTGATGATACTGAGAGAAACCTTGGAAAATCTCAGTGAGGATGATCGGTCGCGGGGTTCGAATCCGTTTACCTACCTACGAGTCAACTGATTTAGTGTGGGTTTATCACTGTTTATATAGATTTTGTCCCGATGACGTTCTGAGCGTAAGTTGCCTAAAATCCGTAAATCAATTCAATTCGTGCCTCGATGAAATCCCTAAGGACAATTTGTAGCTCTTGTGATGCTTGGGACTCTTTCGTAAGATACAAACCATTCCTCAGATGGTGGAGTAAAGGAATTAAAATCTCAGACCAACCATCCTGTTCCGTAATGAAAGCAATATCTCCCTCCTTGCCTACTGCGCATAGCGGGAATAAAATATTTATGTAATACTCTGGGAACGTACGTTGCAGATTTTGGGAGCTATATTATTTCGGGGAATTGCACAGCCATAAATTTCAAAGAATTTATTGATTTGTTATTAACTTGCTATACGAGGTTCTAGTCGTTTTTTGGTAAAGTAGGTTCCGAAACACTCCGTTCAATAGACTCCAGCAGGAATTGAACCCGTGTCCACGCGCATAGAAAGCGAACGTACTTACCTCTCGGCCACTCCGAGTTCTCATTGTCTTTGTGTTAAGGAGATTACACTGCTTCTGAAGTGAATATTACTTCCTCATCCTGTAAATTTTTGTATATTATTCTTTGTTCCATTGAATTGATTTAATTTATGGCATTAGGCATTAAGACTGAGGCTGGGGTAGGGTAGGGGAAATAATACAGGAAGATATCAGCCAGAGTCTAAGTTGAAGGTGCCATCCCGGCATTTGCCTCGTGTGACTGAGGAAAACCCCTGAACAGACCTCAGTCAGCATGATCAGCCGCTGTGATTGAACGTACGACCTCCAGAACGCTAAGCCAACGCTCTTCCACCGAGCTACGACAGAACGGGATTCGAACTCGTTATATTTCGGTTACTAGTACGCCATGCTAACCTCTGGAAACATCGTGTAATTACCTTGAAAGAACGACAATGGACAATGTCCGACATGATATGTTACATTACATATAGACTTCTCACTACCCTTTCGAAAGCAATGTCTGACGTACGTTGCATCATGCATCTTCCATTAAAATAGGAGAAATAAAGTCTCTTGCACATTCCAATCAATTAACAGGCATCTCGTCCATCCCTTCCACTTTCTTTCATAAAGACCTGATATAGTGTTCGAATCATATTCTGCGTTGGAAACACTGCTTCCGATAAAGAGTTGTCCCTGTAAACATGGATGTTTTGGTGGTACTAGCGCTATGACAACAAATGCATTCCCAACCGAAACAAGCTTTACAAACTCGAGGGCATTACTCCTACCATGCTCCTACATACTCCGGGCTCCGTGATAATATACACAGATACAAGCAGTGCAACAAAAGAAAATGTTAGATGCATATTTAAAGAGAGAGATATAAATTCATAACGAATATTTATGTAAACAAACAACTACATATATATTTATTCTAATGAGTCTATTGCAATAGAACTCTGAGTTATTATTTCAAATTATATCATAACGTAGCCACGTCCCGCGGCTCCAACCGCTCTTTTATGAAAGTATATTAATAGCTACCGTAATTTAATAGCATGAGGTATATGGTAATTAGTATGGAGGCCATTTGGAAAATTGAATTTTAAAATAGCCCAGTAATCCATGCAAAGTCGGCATTTGCTTGGCGAAGGGGGACCGACAGGCCGGCTAATGTCGGCGGGTGGGTGCTAGGCGGAGTTACTCCCATATGCCAGCAAGTCGGAAGACGGACGACGGCCCGGAAAATGGCTCGAAGACCAAACGCCACGTATTGGTCACGCCGACCTTCCCCTAAATTTTTCCCGACTACTGGTTGGTCGAGCCGCAATCGGCATTTGGTTTGCTGGGAGGGTGGCAATGCTGACAACTGGGTGCTTGGATACAGAGACAACTACAGTATCTTTCGATTGTGTGGAATTTGTATACTGAAAGTTTGGTGCGGATACGCTAAACTGTATGGAAGTAGTTTCCAGTATTTAATTTTTAAAATAGATTGGAACACTGTGAACTGTGAGACCTGAAGTACCATAATGACATGAATTTTGAATTTTATTTATGGCCTAAGTTAAGACCGAGATAGGGGAGGGACAAGGATGCGGGAAGGTGTCGGCCAGGCCCTATATTGAAGGTGACAGCCCGGCATTTACCTGCTTTGACAGGAAAAACACCGGAAAAACCTCAGTCAGGATGGTTGGCCGCTGGGATTGAACCCACGACCTCCCGAATGCTACGCCAACTTTCTACCACTGAGGTACGGCGGCTCGGTATCACTATGACATGTCCCAGTACCTAAATATTAAGTTTGGTTCGGATACATTCAACGATATAGAGACAATTTAAAAATATATTTTCTGAAATTGGTTGCCAATACTCACAGCTGCCGCACGCCGGAAATACCCACATGAACTGTAGCTAATGCACACTATCACATGTAAGTCAAATTTGGTGCAAATCAATGTGGATACGTCAAATATAAAATTTAGAATTTAAAAAAAAAATGGTTGGCAACACTGACTGACAACTACAGTGCCTGGATTGTCTGTGTGGCTTGACTCAGTACCTAAAGCACGTATGCAAAAATTTAGTGTAAATCAATTAACTCGTACGTACAGATTTGTAGTAATAAAGACATTTCTTTAAGGAATTTTGAAATAGGTTGGTAACACTGACAACTGAGGTGGTTGAGATCGGGGACACCCAAAACTTTCTCCTATTGTGTTCAATGATGTTTAAGCTAATTTGGGGTAGATACGGTATGAAGGAAATTTAAATAAAAGTGGTTTTTAAACAAGTTGGCAACACTGAGAACTGGACAACCCGGAATATTTCACAGTACCAAAAATATTTGTAATCTTACAGTGTTTAGGGTTTAAGTCATCTTCATAATTACCTAAGTAAAAGCAATTCTTACTTACAGAGACGTTAGCAGTAGACCTATTACAAATCACAGCCTTGATAGAAAAAAAAACGAAGGCTTATGTATTTTTTCTAAAAACAACGTATTCCTTTTTTTTTAAAAAATGACCTGGGCACTGAGAAATGTTGAATCAACACCTGAATTTTTGCTATGTAGATGGTATGCGCATCATGGCAGAAAGTGTACGCTAAAGTGTAAGGTTAATCAGAGAGTATACGGGGAATATCTTTGTAGACCCTCGCCTACAGCCCTGAATATAGAATACTTACTAAGAAAACACCCTTGTACTCAAATTATGAAGTCGCACCTGGCACTCGAAAATAATGTTGTTATAATTTCGCTTTCACATTTCGTAAATGAACTGACAACCTTGTACATAGGGCGTAAAACCACTTTCATACACTTTCGAAGTATCTTCTTATGTGTTATCTGAGATAGTAATTGAGAAGGAACACACGCTAAAAAGTGTACAAGCAGAGATTCCGTCAGAATTTTTTGGTTTGGGGGTGTGTATAATTGGAGTTTGTCACGGTTTCAATTAATTTTTACCATAACATTTTAAAGTTGGGGAGGTGTTCTCGAAGTTTAAGGGGTTTACAGCCCCCACGGGGGGATCTGACGGAATCACTGTGTTGAAGTACCATCTATTCCTTTTATACACAATCGCAAACTACTTTCGTAGATACTTCATGCAAAAGTCCGGGTCAGTAACGTAAAGAAATGGCTCGTATGGGACTGAACCTATGATTAATTTACTGGGACTGAACCTATCTATGTATTTCTGCTTTCAAATATATACAAGTGTGTACGTTGGCTCAAAATTGTACAGTATTTGGTAAATTGGGCAACACACAGGGCACGATACTTCTCAAACCAATCAAAACTTTGTTCAGTTCCACCAAATACCAAATTGTTTTGATGCTACTGCAAGATCGCTATTTAGTACTTTCAACCAAATATTTTAACTGTATTGCTTTGTTTAGATTACCACGGTGGTAAAAATCATGGTTGAAATAACTTACATTTAGAATGGAACTTAACTTGGTTACCCTGCTTGTACTGCCATCTTGTAAATATCATGGAACTAAAAGGTTACACGGTAAAGGCTTAAATTATAAAATAATGAACACAAATGAATTGATTGTAGCGTAACATTTCGTAGATAAGTTCTGCCATCATTCTTTTATACTTTGAAACTGATACACACCACTAAGATGCTATATAATTCGATAAAAAAAAGAAATACACTCACCAAGTGAGCTGCGCTTAACGGCCATCTTGCGTTTAGGTAATTAACGTAAGAAGATAACCGTCGTAAGTTATCGCTGGTTAAATTTGAAACTCCCGTTAACGGTAAGTGTCGTTTACATGATTAAAATGATCTCGGTTAAAGTTAACGACGGTAAGATGTTAGTGATGTAAACAAGGCATTTCTAAAAAAAAAAAAAAAAAAAAAAAAATGCATCTTGAACCAAATAATGTGGTACTCCTGACCAAACGTTTAGTTAGATTGATCAAAACACAGTTTAGTACTGATGATCAAACCTATGTTTAACGGTATTTTGACCAAACGATTTAATTGATCCTTCAAATCCAACTAAACGATACAATTGAAAATATGGTTGTCGGAAAAAGAGGAAGAGATAGAAGAGGAATCCAACTCTTTAACAGTATCAAAATACATAAATTGTACACAAGATAGAGAAGAAAGCAGAAAATTAGGATGAATGGAAAAGTTCTCATGTGCCTCGAAGAACGAGAAGCGTTCGCAGAACACTAATATTGAGGAACTGAAGAAAGGCATATGTTCGTCAAATTTTAATTATTTTCTATAGGCTAGGTAGGAAATTATGGTCTAAGTCTCACATGTCGGAGGGATGACATCCCACGGCAAGCACTATTCTTGGGGTAAGAACATGAAAGTAGCGGGCAGGAACCTTAGTCTGGGTTACTATACCCATATTCGCCTAATAAAACAGAGGGAAGTCATGAAAAACGTCAGTCATGATAGCCGGCAGCAGGACTCGAACCTGTGTTCCCACTCCGTGCCGATTTAAAATCCTTTAACATCACGGACCCACGGGAACTTAGTCCCTAGTTGGTATACTGAAATGATAAAGAGACATCGATTTTGTGGAGGGTTCACACAGTAACTCTACACCGAGAACTGAATAAAGCGATGCGTGCGTTAAGAGTTAACTATCTCTAAGGGTTCCAGATTTGAATATAATGTAAATAGACCAAATGTTTTAAAAAGGATATCCCATTCAATACTACTACAATGAAAAATAATAATAACTAAAAATGAAATCAAACTTCCTCTATGCCGTAAATATCGCCAAATACTATCGGGCCGCTGGTGGCCGCTAGCGAACCGCTGGTGGCAGAGTTTCGATAAGTAGATATATATTTGATGCTCTGGGCCGTTGGTGGTGTAGTTTCGACAGAGGAAATATGTTTATCGCTCGGGAGCTACTGGAGGGACCCCCAGCATTTACTTCAGAAACGGTCTTCGTAACATAAAAGAAATACTAAATATTCTGAAGATAGGCCGTAGTGTAGTGGTTAGAGTGACGTACAACAAAAATCGCAAGGTTCTAGGATCGAATCCCATCATAGACAGTTGAGAAATGGCAAAGTTACTAATATACAATAATGAAAACAATGAGCGAAGTCTAGTTAAAATTGTTACTAACGGTCAACAAGCATTGTCTCTAACCTTCCAAAAATATTCTAATTTGGCCAACTGAAAAAGAAAAATGTGTTTTGATTTCGGGAAGTTGGCGACACATTGGCTATTCGTTGCCACCAGTTTCCACCAGCGGCTCGTGGGTGGTATAATTAGGCGAATGGAGGTGCTCACATGGCGCGAAAAGTCGCCAACGGCCATCAGGAACTTGGCGATACGTCGCTTGCTGGTTGCCACCGGCCACCAACTTTTACGGCATGGGATCCTTTGACAAGTGCGACAACTTCATGCAAGCTTAGCAAATCGAGCCAAAAAGGTAAATAAGGTTGAATCCAGCAGTCTAATTTAAACAAATCAAAGTTGAAATAGCTTTGAGAGGACAGCGAAGAAGAAACTAATGCATTTCTTTTTTAGAAAAAAAAAATATAAAAAATGTTAACCTGGATGGGAATTGAACTGAGGTCCTTTGGAACACTGATCCGAACACCACAGAACCACTCAATCTACTTCGCTTTCCAAGCGCTATTTCTAGTTAGTTCATTAGATTCACGAGAGATGGCTGTAGTAAACGTGTTAGAGCTGGCGGAGATTAGATTAGGACGAATACATTCGTGGCATGCGATAAGACCTCACTGTCAGCACACGGGAGATGTGCAACGAAATAAAATTTAATTAGGTTTCAAATTTAATAAGTTTTCTCGCAAATCAGATTGAATTTGAATTGTTTTTATCTAAGGCTCTAACTTTCCAAGGCTCAGGCCACTAACAAGATTGAATCAACCTAATTATAACGAGAAATTGTTCCAAAAGTTTGTTTCATGCTTGGTTATTTAAGTTCAACATAATGTCAAGTTTAACCAGTTCAAAACAAGTGACTGACAACCTTGTTACAAACTAACATGCTATGTGGGTGACATGTAATAATAATAATAACAGGACGTCAGGTGAATAAAAATCGAACAAATTTTATCCGAAAACGACCAAATGCATCTCTAAATAGTTTATAAACTTCGTATTTTTAGATAATTTTAGTAACGGATGACTTCGGCCTGTCTCGATTCTATTATTGCATATTATGTCTATCTAGCCTAGCCATTCGAACCAGAACCATAGATTCGCTGGCCTGGTCGGCACTAGATCGTAACTCCTATTTGGAGTTAGCTTTGCGAGTTAGCGAGTTAGCTTTGCCAATTTGCAAGCAAGTAATAAGATAGATATTTTTATATATACTGTACAATGGAACATCCTGTTGGTTATGCAAACCCGCCGGAAAAGTTCAGTAGAATTAATTATCCCCACAGTTCTAACAGGTAATATCTGCCACTGTGGACTCAAGAGAAATTTCCCGCGGAAGACAGTAGCGAAAAGCAAACAGAACCAAGAAATTAACTCTGGAACGAGTAATCTTTCTCAGCCGTTGGCAATAAATATAAGATTTTTGTTCGTTTAGACACTACCTTAAAAAGAAAAACAAAAAGAAATTAAACATAATTTTGCTCGTGGACTGTCAGGAGTCATCAGGCCTCAGATTGCGAACCATTACATTACATTACTTTGTCTGTTTTTTTCGCGAAGGAAAATATTTGAGAAAACATTAATTGCATTCTTGGTTGGCACTTCTGTGAGTTCTTCTTTTACAGATCTTTAGTTGCAAATGTTTTCATGTATCCGCAACAGATGGCAGTAGTGTCGAAAACTGGGCGTTCACACTTCTGGTAAAGCTAGCAAATGGAAGGCTACAACGGTGATGGAAATAGAATCCATTTTATGACAGTGCTTAAAGAAATCGCTGAGCAAGAAACAAAACACCGTGTTTGTCTTTAAACGTATGCGGAGGTACAGTTGGCACTGCTAAGCAATTTTGCATTGGTCCAATTAATTAATTAGTGGACGAAAAGAATTAATGATAGGGCTTTATTGACTCAACTTGCTTGTCGATAGAAGTACTGGGAAGTCGGAAACCTCACTCGCAGGCTGTCAGTCGAGGTTTGCGGAGCTATGGCGGACGACGAGAAAGTAGACGATAATGCCCCCGGCACAGGGGATATGAATACAGTATTCGGTTTAAGGCAACGGGGCCGCAAAGGAGCTTTAAAGAAGAAAAATATTTACGTTGTGAAAGATCATAAGTTTCAGCCACGGTTCTTCAAGCAGCCGACGTTTTGCAGTCACTGTAAGGACTTCATATGGTGAGTACACATTATATGATAACACTCCGGTAGAAGGATGTAGGTGTGTGTTGTTATGTGTACAATGATTCAAGCGAGAATTTCCAAGGCTTTAGTGTGTCCCGTCCAGTCTTGTTTTTTTTAGCCCCTCTCTCCCTTCTATCATTCTCTGCAAAACCGGTTTCTATTCTACGTAAGTGGATCCAAACCTCTTTAATGTTGTCTCTCTTTTTCTTTTAAAAAAGTAAACTATTTAAAAACCACTGCGTGTGTATTTTCGCTCTTCTGCGCGAACACCGAAGCATTTTTTTTTTAAAGTGTCGCGGGAGTAAAGTGTCAAAACAAGTTATGCAACATTAATGCAAGCACGCAAACGTGTGTCATTCACATATAGCATGTCGACCTTTCAATCCAAAGCTGTTCAATTAAAACCTTAAGAAAACATCGTGTTGAGTGTCCTACCTGGAAGATGGTCAATAGGTGTCTGTCCAAAGAAGTGAATGTGGGTGTGATACCTTTCAATCCATACGAAGTCCCCATTACCCATTTTTATTGGCAGTGTACAGGAACTCATAACCTGACCTTTGGCGTAAGCGATAGATAGCTAAAGACTGTGACTTAATTCATTTCGTCCCCTGACAGCTTGTATGAATTTATTTGTTTACTTTAGTTCAGACCGGGGGTGGGGAAAGTATCGGGCAAGACCTTATGTAAGGTGCCTTCCCGGCACTTGCCTGGTGAAACTGGAAAACCTCAATCAGGATAGTCTGTCACGGGGTTCGACCCCGCATGTCTATCCGAAATGACAGCTTGTATGAGTCGTCATTTTGTTTTATTTCATTCGTAAATTAGTAACAATAGTTTAGTTTGATTAATGAAGTCCCCTGAATCGATAGGCTATTGTTATTATATTCGCATTTGAACAAGTTGACAAAAGAAAACAAACTTGTACGCTTTAATACTACTGGGAGTCGAAGTCAGCTTTCCTGCTTGATAGTCAGTTAACAATAACAGATCACCTTCAATATTTTATATGCGCAAAAGTTGCTTCTGTAGCACTTACAAGGAATGCTTTCCAACTGTAAAAGGAGTGTACAATATCTGAAATATGGATTTCAGTGATTCCGCCAGACCCGCCCCCCATCAAATCCTCGAAAGTACCCCTCAACTTAAAAATAATATGGTCAAAAATCTATTAAAAAACCCATAGAAACCCCCACTTACACCCTCCCATTTTTATTCCCCCCCCAAACTGAAAATCCTGGCGGAATTCCTGCTGGATTGGGTAGTATCTTGCGAGGTGTAACTTCAAGCTAAATGTCTACCTGCCGGTGTCGAAGATTTATTTTCTCAATCCGCTTTTTTTTTTTTGTGTAGTATGTTCTCGTAATTCTAATGAGACTACTTAATTCTTTTTATCCATATTGCAAAACATTTGTCTCCAAACATTGCTTGCTTTCATTAAGACTTGAAAAAATTAGCTAAATGAAACCAACCAATATATGCAAGCAGTAGAAAATATATTAGAACACGAGTTAAAACAAGCATAAATCATTCCAGAAGTTTTCCTCAGTCATACCAGGCAAATGCCGGGATGATACCCTTAACGTAGACCCTGGACGACACCTTTCAACATGCTTTCCCCTCCTCTATTCCGGTCTGAGCCTTTGATGCCGAAAGTCCATAAATAAAATACAAATTCAACCATAAATCAGTTTATACATGACAGCCCTGATTGAACTATATTGAAGTGCATAGAGTCAGTTATGAGAAACTCGAAGGAAGGTTGTAGCGTCAATTTGCGCAGTTGCTATCAGAATCAGAAGTGAAGGTGAAGAAGATAGATGTTGAAGTAGAATACGCCCAGTTTCACGGAAGAAATATCACGTGGAAAGGTTGTGGCGCCACTACCTTAAAAACTGTTGAGTAAATCAAAGTCTCAACTGAAATCTGAAGTCAGTTTCGTTGCTATCTTCTATCGTTAAGACGCGGCTGTTCGTCGTTATAGACTTGAGCGTATAAAGTGCAAGAGTACCACGAAGTAAACGTTATAGCGTCACTAGTGTAAACTAGTAAAAAAAGGGTTTTTATTTTCAATCTGAAGTCTGTTTCTCTCGATATCTTGTTTTTGTTTTAGGCGCTAACGTGCCGTACAAAGAAATGCGCGGAGAAGCAAACTGAAATTGAAAAGTGGAACAAAATTTTTTGTTGTGTCCTCTGAAAGTTTCTTTGCTACAAACAAAGTTCGAATCTAAAATTGAGTGTGTCAGAAATCGAATTTGAAACTAAAAACTAGTGTCAGAAACCGATTTGGAACCTAAAAGAACTGTCATAAACCCAGTTCAAACAGAGAAAAACTAAGTGCCTTGAAACCAAATTCGAACCTCATAGTACTAAGTGTTAGAAATCAAATTCGAACCTAAAAGATCCAAGTGTCAGAAGCCGAATCCGAACCTAGAAGTACTAAGTGTCAGAAACTGAATTCGAACCTAAAAAACTAAGTGTTAGAGACCAAATTATACTCTGAAAAATGTCAAGCAGAATTCCATCTATGTTCATCACTTTGGTTGGGCTTTAGATCATAAGAGCTTATCATCACATAAGGAATAAAAGGTGAATTTCAAGTTTATGGTTCAAACCACAGAATGATTACAAGTACTGTACTTTATTTCTACGTTTTTAAAAAATATTTTTGATTTAAATCATTGAGTTAAAAAAGATGCTTAGATTTAAATCACTTTGATTCGAACGTCAAACTAAATTTGAACCTAAAAGATCCAAGTGTCAAAAACCGAATTAGGACCTTAAAACTGTCAGGAACCGAATTCGAAATTAAAATCGTTAAAGTGTCTGAAACCGAATTCAAACCTAGAAAAACTAAGTGTCTTAACGGAATTCAAACCTAAAAGGGCTGTGTCAGAAATCGAATTCAAACCTAAAAGATCCTAGTGCAGAAACAGAATTAGGACCTGAAAACTGCCAGACATTGAATTCTAATGTAAAAAAAAGTAAGTGTTAAGAGACCAAATTCTACTCTAAAAACTGTCAAAGACCGAATTCGAACCTAATGAATCTTAATATCAGAAATCGAATTGGAACCTAAAAAAAAAAAAAAAAAAAAACCTAGCGTTTGAAACCGAATTCAGACCTAGAAAAACTAAGAGTCGGATACAGAATTCAAACCAAGACAAAAAAAAAAGTGTCAGAAATTGACCAACCATAGACGGAAGCTCCAGTCTTTCCGATTATCCTGTATGAACACTTTTGATAACTGGAACACTTTTTAAGTTGGAGTCTGTCGTTACTGAAGTTTTTCTATAGTTTTCCTCAGTTTCAACAAGCGAATATCAGTACGATAACCGCAGCTTAAGACCATGACCGCTACCTTTCCTGTCTCCATGAATGGTGCTCACCGAGGGATTAATTCATTATTTTTTTTTTTTTTTGTTCAAAGGGCGTGCCCACCCAGCACTCAAGACAAATGAGTTCGATGTCAACAGTTCAATAAGAATGCTTGTTATCTTTTGAAAAACATTTGTAAGGTAGTACGGTAGTGGTTATGAAGCTCTATGATATGAAGTAATATGTGTATTTTTTAAATCTATTTTTAACTGAGATCTTTGATGTGCCAGCAAATTATGACGTCACAGGCTGGACAATCAAAAAAAAAAAATTAACACTTATTGCTTCATTAGATAAAGTTCCATAATTGCTATGGCGTCCACTTTCCAGAATTGTAATATTATCTTTCGTTTCTCCATAATTTAGAAAAATAATCGAGAAACATGCCAGGAGGAGGCTAACTGG
>JAGDQP010035373.1:350-19619 GCA_022664845.1 Lepisma saccharinum
TTTTTATCAGAAGAAGCAACTGAGGAGCGTTTTATCTAGTTTTTTTTTTAACAGAGCTGTTTCCTTTTATAAAATCTCATGTACTCGCGATAAAATGTAATATTTAAACATACACCGAATATTTATTGATGTATTGATCAGGTTTAGCTTAGGCCTAATTCTGATAGCGCCAAGAACATTAGAATATGCTAAAACCTGACAGTTGCGTGCTGTGTATGATCGGCATATCCTAATACATCTCAGTTAGTGAAGATGTGTTTCAATAGAAAATTGCGCTTGCGAAAACCGAAATGGGAGGCAATAATTTTAAATTTTGTGACTCCTCTTTGCCTGTAAAACTACAATAGGATCTGGAAGTTCTGTCTATCCATATACAGGGGTTGGACAAAAAATCTAAAAATACGTCATACAGGACACGTAAGTGTGGCCCGCCACTGTACACCACATGTTGCGGTTGCCGATCGTGTTTTGTTTTCAGTGTGTCATGTGGACCTTCTTCTTCCGTCAGCAGTACCCAGTTCACCTGTGAGTGTCGTGGTGTGCAAGTGGTGAGGTAAAATGGGCAACCTGACAGACTTCCAAAGAGGAATGATCGTTGGTGCCCGTCTGGTTGGAGCTTCAGTGACAACCATTGTGGGGGTATCGACAGGCACTGTGTCCAATGTCACGAGGGCATACACAATGCATGGGCAAACAACGTCTGCAAAGCACAACAGTGGTCGAAAGACAATCCTGTCCGATAGGGACAGGATGGCATTTAAACGGATTGTAGCAGCTAAAAAGCAGACCACTGCAATGAAAATTACGTCT
Source organism: Lepisma saccharinum (assembly GCA_022664845.1). Classification (NCBI taxonomy): domain Eukaryota; kingdom Metazoa; phylum Arthropoda; class Insecta; order Zygentoma; family Lepismatidae; genus Lepisma; species Lepisma saccharinum. The sequence continues at coordinate 1,161 of JAGDQP010035373.1, forward strand.
GAACTCAATTCCGGCCTACAGAACCCGGTTTCATCAAAAACAGTGCGACGGGAACTTCATAAAATGAAAATTCATGGCAGGGCCGCGATCGCCAAACCTCTGGTCACAGCAGTAAATGCGAAGCGGCGTATCCAGTGGTGCAAGGACCACAAGGAGTGGACGCTTGATCAGTGGAAACACGTAATGTATTCCGATGAATAGACCTACACCTTGTTTCCAACAACCGGTCGTGTTTATGTATGGAGAACACCGTCGCAGGCCTATGATCCAGACTGTCTGCGCCCAACTGTAAAGCATGGGGGTGGTTCTGTTACAGTATGGGCAGTGATATCGTGGTTTTCTGCAGGTCCCATCATAGCCCTGCATGGAATGATGAATGCTAAGGCGTATGAGGCCATTTTGGGGGACCAGGTTCTACCCATGGCCCACACATTGTTCCCGGATGGTGATGGCATCTACCAAGATGATTTGGCACCCTGCCACGCTGCAAAAACGGTGCAATCATGGTTTGAGGAGCATGACCAGGAGCTATCACACCTCCCCTGGGTCCCACAATCACCAGATCTGAACATCATTGAGCCATTGTGGTCTGTGTTAGAAAGGCGTGTTCGGCCTCATTACCCTCCACCATCATCCCTTAAGGAACTGGAGCATGTTTTGGAGGAAGAATGGTACAACATTCCACACACCACGATTCAGGAGCTGTATACGTCCATTCCACGTCGGATCCAAGCTGTTTTGGACGCAAAAGGAGGTCCCACACCATACTAGGTATGATTTTCACACTTTTTCAAACGTTTTAGATTTTTTGTTCAACCCCTGTAGATATTTAATTTACTTTTAAAAAAAATGCTAGGAAAAGCAGCTATTTCCTGTTAATCTGCGTTATCTTAAAGCTTTGATAAGGGGTTAAAATAAAGCAACTTGATTTTTTTAGAGCTGTCTGGTGAAATATCTGAACTAATAATTAATGAAATAGTTAGCGCCTAAATGTGTTAAACAAAATTTGTGTTTTTCTGTGTAGACAATGCATACGCGAGTTTAGGTGAAGGAGAATGCTTATAACAAGCTTAAAGGGAAATGTTATGGTAAAATTATAGGCATTGGCATATTATGGTCAATATTAGGTTATGCCAGTTACAGTCTTGTGGTTGAAAGATGTTATTTGTAGCAGTTTTTCAGTTTTCTTTTTGGATGCCAACTTGTGGAGTTTATCCCTTAGTTTCATTAACTCATTAGACATCTGCATGGCGTTTGGTTTTCCATTTTAAAATTATTCCATCAGGTTTGGATCATTGCTGCCTATATTTTAATAATCACCTGAGGCTCTGATCAACTATGGTGGTGCAGGTTAGGTTTTCCCTTCTTCTGTGTAATACACCTATTCATTTTAGATGGAAGTATTGATATAGCTACATTGTGGTAGATGTGTTACAGTGCTTAGCTGCAGCGACTATGATATGAGTAGCTACTTTCTTACTTCGATGTGTGGCCCATGTGAGGTTATTATTATTATTTGACTAGTGTCTACGTCACTACATAGGAGTGTGGTGCTATATTAGCAGGGCCTAAAGAGTTTATATTGGATCTGACCCTGGTGGTCGGTCAGACAGCGGACTGATGATTTCGACGAGTTAATGAGATTTGTTTAAGCACTATGTAATATTGAAGTAGCTATTTATTTAGGTTTGGTGTGCTCATACAGAGTAAGAGAGTGTTCTGGGATTGCATTGTCATGGTGGACAGAGTAGGTTGTGGCGGAAGTGCAGGTTTTCTCAGCTAGAGAAGTATATTATCCTTTCTGGATGCTCAGTATTATTCATATTTATTTATTTTCTAAATTAATTCTAGTCCAGTTTTTCTGAATTTCTTCGGAAAGTACCCTCGTGACCATGACTAGGTTAGCCCATAGTTCTGGGTATGGAGCATGTATGTGTCTGATGAAGCAGTTGTTGCTGTCAATTTGAGTATGTGTAGCATGGACTTATATACAATAACTGCAGCTGTAGCCAGCAGGACTGACTGTGTGTAAAATTAGATTATTTTTTTTTATTATTGAGTAATGTGTCTTTCGTGCTACACTTTGGTTTCTTGTGAAATTTATGCATGCACCCTGTTGTTGAGTGCGATTGACTTTTGTTTGGGGGTACTCTGTGGCAGTTCCTTATCTAGAAATTTTCCTATGGGGGCAAAGTTATATTTTGCTGACCTTCCCACTGCCCTGGGATTTCCATCGTTTTATAGCCAAAAAAACGCGACCGGCCGACGCGACGGCCACAACATTGTCTCGCATCATCTTTTGTTATCTTCTCTGGCGCCTGCACCGCTATTACTAACTCCTGTAAGGCAGTAGACCTGCCTATCTGATTTGAATCGCTGTTTGAATTTTAAAGATGAAGGTACGTTGTATGAAATAACATTAAAAAAAATGTCTTAGTGCACCGGTATTGAAATTTTGAACACTTTTAGGTCAATTTTCAATTTAATAGGCAATTTTACTTTCTTCTTTTTAGGAGCTTTTATTTTTAGCTGTTTGCCGACCTCTAAACTTGCCTCCCGGGGCGCTTGCCCCCCTTAGATCCAGTAGTGCTCTGTGATACTGAAGGCTTCCGCGGTGTTATGCCTGCCCGTTGGTGCATTCAGCGATTCTTCATACAACGTTCTATTTTGTGAACTTTGTTTTTTCCGTTCACTGGCGACCCTAAATTCTGTTTCATGGCTATTGTTCTCCCCGGAGACAATTCACAGCTAGAAATTTATCCCGGATTTCACCAAACATTTGAGGAAAATTTAAATGCGCGAAAAGAGGCAATAATTCACAGTAAAAAATACCTGTGTTAATTCAACACAATGCGATGTCCCAGCGTCACTACCACTTTTGCGTGTTAAATCAACACAACACACGGTGTTAATTTCGGTACTGGGAGAAAAAAAAGTTACGGCTGAAGCTAGATTTGAACACGGGTTTCTCAGTTAGAAATCGAGCGTCTTACCGACTTCGCTAAATCGTCAAATGTAAAGAGCACTGGATTGAAACAATATAGAGGATATAAAAATGTTGCTGAACCCCAAACACAAACAAAGTTACACTCACGACTTATGACATGATTTAATCACTTTTCCATTGGTCAATTAGGGATCACAATCTCCATTCATTAAGAATATGTTCCATTTCTATGAAACAAGCGCAGCATTTGACATGTTGTTACGATAAGAAAGCGGTAATGCTGGTTAGCCAAGTGTTTGGCTGTCGCCATCTTGCTTGCTTTCATAGAAATAGAATATTATCAATGAATGGGAATTCTTGTTCCCAATTGACAAATAGGAAGTGATTAAACCATGGGATAAGTCGTGCAAGTAACTTAGTTTGTTTTGGGGGTTCAGCAACATATACTGATCCCATACACTGTTTAAATCTATAGAATAGTCGTTGAATTCAAATGTTGTTTAAGTAAATATCGTTTGCATCTAGTACCTTTTCTGTCTCGCGATTTAGCCAAGTCGATAAGAGGCTCGACTTCTAACTGAGCAACCCATGTTCAAATCTCATTGCAGCCGTTTTTTTTTCACAGTACCGAAATCAACACCGTGCGCTGTGTTGATTTAACACACAAAAGTGGTAGTCACGCTGGGACACCGCATTGTGTTGAATTAACACAGTTAGTTTTTGCAGTGTTTTATTAAATATTACAAATAGTATATGCTAAAATCACTGTTAATTGCTAAATTTAACACTAAGATGGTACTTAAAAGTTTGTATGGGAATTATAGATTTTACTTTTTTATCGGAATTATTCAGTGGGAGATTATATTTCTCATTTTTAATAGTAAAATAATTGATAGTAAATTTTGGTTCCCGAAAGTAGTTTATTTCAAGGTGCCCCGGTATTTCAAGGACACTTTCCGGTTAGACATCCCGGCTTTGGTTGCGGAGAATCTGGTTACATTAATACTAAGATATCTAAAAGTTGACACAACTTTCATATTGTTTTGAGGGACATTTTCCTACACTGTTCTACACGGATATATTCCTTATCGTATTTTCTTTCACAGAGGTGAATCAAAGGTGTCAAGGAGAGGAGAGGGTCTCGAGAATAGAGAAGTGTATCAAAAGGAATGACATTAACGGCCATGTAATAAATTCGGAATTTGTAACACATGTACGATAGTCGTGCTGATTCCCACGTGTTGTAGAAAGAACCCTTCACTACACATATGTGTGTATATTCGTGTGTGTGCGCGCGATGATTTGTCACGACAGAAGCTGAGTAAAGTGCCCGCAGCCCGCCTTGGAAGGAGGAATGTTTCCCACCATTAGTCGAACACAGAGTCTGCTCTGAATCTCGGGTTTCCGGCAACAGGGCTCGTATAGTTCGCCCCATTAACCACCAGAGGGCTCTGAACTAAAACAAAGAACGCCTTACATGGTGAACTTTAGCACGAAGTGAATTCACAATTCATTTCTTGCTTACAAAGTAGATCTCGCTTGGATTAGTCTTTTTTATTATATTTTCTCCTACTTCGAGTTTTATTCCTACAGCTCTCAAGGAGAAAAGGGAACATAGCCCGTACGGTTAGTTTTAAACGTACAGAGAGGGTCAGTGTTCCTCAGACTAGCAGAATTACAAAACTAGTATTTTGCTCTGTACAGTTCAAGGCGGAATATTTCACTGTTGTCTATTATTTTCTAAGTAGTATACAACAGTTTATATTCATCCGTTTTCTATCCACTACTGGATGAAGGCCTCCCTTTCTTTCCACACATCTAGGTCTTCTGCTATCCTCATCCATCTAGTTTCTGAAAAACGCTTGATTTCATCTCCCCATCTTGCATTTGGATGTCTTCTCCGTCGTTTCTTTTGTACACTAACAAAACGAAGAGAGAAACAGTAAAATATTCCATATCCCGCATAGCATGTTAACTTGTAAGAAGGTTGTCAGTCACTTGTTTTGACCTGGTTAAACTTGATATTGTGTTGAACTTAATAACCAAGCATGAAACAAACTAGTTGGAACAACCAGATATGCGAGAAAGCTTGTTAAACTTGAAATCTTATTGAATTTTATTTCGTTGCACTGCCGTTCTCGTCTTAGGGCGATGAAGTCCCATCATGTGCCACGAATGTTTCGTCATAAGCGAATCTCCGGCAGCTGCCACCCTTTTACTACAGCCATCTCGTGTAAATCTGATGAATTAACTATAACTAGCGATTGAAAAGCAAACTAGATCAAGTGGTTCGTGATCTCATGTATACAGCATCGGATCAGTTTTCATCGATGGATCTCGGTTCGATTCCCATCCAGGTAAACGTTTTTTTTTTAATTTGTTTCAAGAAGTACATTAGTTTCTTATTTCCTGTCGTGTCAAAGCTATTCCAACCTTGATTCTCGTAAACTAGACTGCTGGATTCAATCTTATTTAAATCTTTTTGGCTTGATTTGATAAGGTTGCATCAAGTTTTCGCACTTGTCAACGGAAGTTTCATACGCTTTTGAGTCAGGCCAAAATTGCCATGTTGGATTGAACTGTTCAGTGCAATATAAAGCAGAATACCAATTTTGTAATTCCACGAGTCTTAACCTATCTGAAACGTAGGGGCTATGTTCTCGTCTATCCTTGAGAGCCGTAGGAAAAAAAATAGAAGAAAATATATAAAAATACTAATCCAAACGACATCTGCTTTCTACATAGTTTCTGTATAAAGTTTCTACTACACACATACATCCATTCACCTTTGGTCAAACTGCTCCAGTTCCACATGAATATTAGGAACGGACAGTTTGCGAAATCGAACGATGTTGTTATCCAATATAAGACAACAGTGAATGGCAAACACTTTTGCCGGTATTTCAATATTGATCGCTGAGAGGAATGTACTGTTTTAATTACGTATATTTTTGCAGTAATTTTAGAACAAAAACGTGATCTAGATTATATCTCTGTATTTATTTTATTGTGCGTCTTATTTTGTCGTCTTCAAATTATAATTGCAAATGTTCTTACTTGTCTGCGACCGGATTTGAAACTGTAAGCTTGTGATTTGTTGTTCGTGGACTTATCCACTCAGCTACGGATCCTTTCATATATCAAATATGCATTTCGTTAACTCAGACATGGTGTGTGGTGACATTGGCAGGTTTTTCATTGCAGAATGACTTTAGGCAGAGTATGTGGAAGTTTTACACATCTTCAATGGCATCTTCGAACAGTAATATTTCTCCAAACTTAATAATTTAATGTCAAGTTTTTTTTGTTTTGTTTTTTTACACTTTTTCTGGATGAAGTACAAATATTGCTCATATTTCAGGATTAGTTTTGAATGTCGGATTTTAATATTACGCCAACGTAGATTGGTGTTTAGTCAGAATGCTAACCAAGTTCGGTATGCGCGATATGGGACTAGTATAGGCTCGATATCAGCCCGTTATCGCTGTGTTGCTAGGGTGTACATCAAGGTACTCCCTCGCTAAGTTTTGTGCCATCTGATTGAAAGATATCAAGAAATGTCACATCATCAGATAACAGAAACGGGAAAACATTATGCCTGGCAACGTTTTGTTATTTATGTACTTTCAATAAACAGACCAGTGAGGATTTGTGTTCGAATATAGTATTCGTTGATCTGTTTTCTTGACGTTCTGATCATACCATTTTTATTTTATTACTTAAAAAAAATACTTTTAAGACCTTTAGGCAAGTTTGACTCTAGCCAAATGGATGATGAGATGATTGGTGAAATGAAGAAAGTGGGAGAACCCCGAGAAAATCCATCACAAACCCACATGGGATAAGGAATCGAACCGACGAGCCCAAGCAACAGAGGTGAGTGCGCTATCATTGTGCTACCGTGGCTCTTCATTTTATAACTAAATGATACCTGACAATGTGAAAGTACTCCGCAAATTTATCTCGATGGTCCAGTCTTTAAAAAGCAGGATACTATAATATTTGCCCTTGATAGCATTTTAGTCACGTAAGCATTTATTTTTTTTATAAAAGATGTTGGCAACACTGACAACTGGAATGCTTAGGTACTGGGAAACCCACAGTACTGTACTACTGTATTACGTTGAATAATGTTTATGTCAAGTTTGGTGCTGTACTATATTCACTAGTGTGCATGGCATTTATTGTCAAATATTTACTAACCTACGACAGCGTTTTTCAAACTTTTAATACTCATGGACAGGCAAATTATAAGGAAAACGTTCAAGGACCGGGAAGATGGAAATAAATTAGATACAGTATGTATTTGGCTTTCAAAAGATGCCAGCACATTTTCAGATTCTACTTGTTTTGGAAAGGAAATGTAAACTTTAATATCAATTTTGAACTGTCGAAATCTACAAAATAGTTGTTCAATAATTAAATGAATCATGCATTTCCAAAACGTTGTGCCGAAAAAAAAAAAAAAAAATATATTACGGAAGAAAAGAAAAATGTCTATTGAAAGAAAATGTATTTATAACGTAGGAAAAGAGTTTGTGTTTCCGCCACTAGGGTTGCTGTGCCATTGTGAAACATGATATTTACAACGTGTTTTTTGTAATAAAATACATTTTCCAAACAATGGCATTTACGTTTTGGAAATGCACGATTCAAATGCATTAATTTTGCTAGGATCGGTACGGTAGTTTTGCTGACTGGCGGTTGAAACCATTGAAACCCACTGGTCTACGAGACTTTACGAAAATTCATCCAGTGCGGAGAACATGCAAAAAGTAATAGGAAAGGAATTACGAAAAGTTATCCAGGGCGGGGCTTCGAGTTCAAAAACATGTGGAGGGATGTTATTTCTGCAGTCAATCGGTCATGTAATACATCTTAACGACCATGGACAACAAAATGCTATGAAAGAAAAAGCTATATATCTCAGCGATATAAACGTAGGCCTCAAATTATCATAGAAAATCATGCGGTGTATACCAAAGATCATTAAACAGCAAAGTATAAAAAATAAATTTATATTTGTTTGAAATTACTATTTGTAGAATTAATAATTTACCTTTTAATACGTCATGGTTCTTCTAGTGTCTATTCGATATTTAAGGATAATCTAAAGCAACGATCTCCCACAAGAGATGGCAGCACTATCTCCGTATATGTCTAATGTATTCTTGCTGCTCCTACAAATTCAAGCCTAGAGAGTTCAAACTTTCAGGGAAGAAAGTTCATAACCAATTCAAGAGCATGATCGATGCCAATTTTTTTTTTTTTCATTTTCCTTCATTGTTCCTTCATATCAAAACCTATAACAATGAGGCTCTTTCAACAATGAACCAAAAATATAATTAAAAATCGGCTTCGATCATGCTCTTGAATTGGTTTGTTCTTCCCTGAAAGTTTGAACTCTCTAGGCTTGAATTTGTAGGAGCAGCAAGGAAATTTCGTTTAACAGTGAAAATACATTAGACACATACGGAGGTAGTGCTGCCATCTTTTGTTGGAGATCATTGCTTTAGATTATCCTTAATACCTCTACGTAAATTAAATTTTGACTAAAACTTTAAAAATAATAATATGAGCAAGATCAATAATGAATATTTATTCTGATGATAAACAAATGTAGTTCTGAAGATGAGAAACAAAATTAATTAGTGACGGGGACAAAGTACAAAATATGTTAGAAATGTAAACCACCCTTCCAAAGCCAAACTTTATTACTCTATTTTTTAATTACACTTACTTCAAATGTTACTCATTAATTTAATAAAAATATCATATTATGCTTTTAAACATTTCTGTTTTACAACAATCAACTTGAAATAAAAAATCTAAAAATATATTAATTTCATTGTTATTTCAAAATTAAAAAGGGAAACTATTTATTTCATTGTTATCAACAATAGAATTACTGTTATTCAGTGTTCGAAGTGGGGTGGGGGGTGCACGAGGATGCACACCGTGCCCTTACCGTTTTCATTTTGGATTTGGCGTACCCCATACCTTTTTTTTAATAGGAGCTCATTTCCTTTACTTTCAATAGGCAATCGTCGCCACTAGGTGCAATTATACCTTCGGCAACCGTTCCCTTGCCTTTTCTAACCCACTTCGAGTATTGTTGTTGTAATAATTAGTTGACCAAACGCTCACTTCCGGCGGTGAGTTAAAATATATCTGTGGCATGTCCCGGAACCAATGACGTGTTCGGAGGACAAAATATGCCCATGACGTGTCCCGGAACATCTCTATGCAAAATTTAGTGGAAATCGCTGAAAAGTCATAATGATTTGTTTCTTTTGAGAACTTCTTCCTTTAGAATTCTAAAATTACATGTTCACCATACTAGACTACAGTCTACAAATATATTTTCGGAGGAATATAATTCTTTTATTCTAAAGAAACACTTATATTCTAGCTATACTATACTATTCAGGAGAATTTCATAAAGCAGCAGTTGATTTTCATTATTTGTAGGCAAAATCAAAATTTATTAAAATATTCATAATTCCAATCAGTTTTTCACTCAATTCCACGCCTTCAAAATTTGATATTGGGCCATTGACATCAAGTGATATTATGTTTGCTCTGTAAAAAAAAAAAGTACTACAAACTTGTCTGCTTTATAGTTCCTAAAAAAAATGTTGTTTTGAAATGTAACGCTTTTGTATTTTTTTGTGAGTTTTTGTTTGCTTAGGCCTATATAATTTCGTTATAATTTGTAGAATATTACAGGAAAAAAATATTTTGAACTTTACCATAGGTGGATTTTACATAATATTGTTTCCAATAAATAGGTGGTCAGGAATTATTTATTCCCTGTATTATCTGAGATGGAATGGACCAGTTTCTCGAAAATATTACATTTTAGAGGTTGGGATATCTTGTAGATATGAAACGATGATATTATTTTATGATTTTTGAAACAATCAAAATTCCCTAATTATAATCAGATGTTATTTAAATCTAATTTAAAAACAACAGGTCGTGACACTGAGAGATAATCTATTTCTTTCGCATAAAAGGTAAGCGATGATTTATCCCCTTCGTTTGATTTACTACAAAATATTTGCTTTGTTAAAAGATTTTCCAACATGTGGAGACATAGTTCCTGAGAGTATCTTGCTGTGTGTATACGTATGAATGTGTATGGTGACATAGGAACATCTGTTGGATGGAAGTGTCACTAGAGACAAGCTATTGCAAGGACTGTCATTCTGAACATGTCACTATCTCCTGCCCATTTTCCTCCTTTCCTTTTTCGTGCCTCATCGCAGTCAACTAGTCTCGAGCGGTGCCAGATGAACTCAATAGAACACGTGTTTGACTTGTAATTAGGTGCTAATATTGAACTAATTGGAGGCAAGGTTCATTTACGACATCTTCACACAGGAAGTGAAGATACGAACAGTTCCGCTTCAACATGTGTTACATATTTTCTCATAAATCTATATAAATGTGGTTTCAGTACCATATGGACTTGCATCTATTCATATTTTTTTTTTAATAAGAAACAAAATGTTGTATGGTCTGAATAGGCAGCTACGGCCCAGGCCGTCTCATATCTATCTATCTACATTTTGAAAGAGTGGAGCTCTGCTCAAAGTGAGCGGAATTTTTAATCTTATGACAGCGGAAAGAGGGAGCGAATTTTCATCGGTGAAAAGATGAAAAAATACCGCTCGAAAAAAAAAGTGGGATCTATGATAGCTCTTGTCGCTGGGAATGATTTTTTTTTTTTATCATTTCTTAGATGAATTTCCATCTACGCAGATTAAATGTTTATTTTTGATCGTGAAAACGTCGGAATAAAATGAAAACGTAAAACAAAGAGCAAAGGAGCATTTATTGATAAGTAGTAAAAAAAAAAAGAAAAGCAATGTTCTTATCTTATGTATAAAAGAAGATTTAAAAAACTTGACTTAACTGGAAATTGAAACTGTTAGCCTGCGACCAGCGATCCAACACTTTATCCCCTACGCTAACCGGGTAACTACAAGAGAATGCCTTCGATAGAACAACGTTCAAAGATTACTTCTATATATATTATGCTCCTGACATCTTCTGGTATATTTTTGTCATTGAGAAATATTATCAGGTCTTCTGTTGACATTTTTAACCAAACGCGATTAACTTCACAGTAGTGCTTCGTCTTTTCATAGCCTTCGCGGTAATAAATGGCGAAAAACAAACTTGAGTAGTCCCCACGATGTATTGTGAACCACTCTAAAACCATGTGGAATTGCCCTTCCAATTTGAAGAATAATTAGATACATCTGTCAATCATCGAAATTCCATCTAAAAACGATCACATTTTTCGTTATATATTCATGAAGAGAATAGAAAATATCCAACTAAAAAAGGCCTGTGTATACTAATAGACATCAAGCATGGTCACTAATCTTACGTCAAGAACTTATCTATTTGTTCATGTATGGGAATTCAACTGACAAAATATATTTAAAAATACAGACATATTTATATAGATTCATTGATATAGGTTTGGATCAACAACAGCAACAATACAGTGATTTCAACAATGAACGAAAAAAAAATCGGTGCGGATAGAACTCTTGAAATGGTTATGGACTTTCTAATAAGAGAGCCACAGGAACCCCTGATGTATCCCTCCCTGATTCTTCAGGAACTTTTTTTTTTCTTATTCCTTATAGTATTAATAAAATTTATAGCGATGTTCCTCCAAAATAAAACTGACCTTAGACCACAATGGCGGCTATTTTTGGTTCAAAAGTGGTCAAAGGTGTATATTTTACAATTATTTTCTATACCCCCCACGTACTTCCTTCCCCTCATCCTTCAGGACCATTTTTAATATTTCTTATAATCTAAATAAAGTATATAGCGATGTCCCCCCACCCTTCCAAAAAAATTGTCTTTACACCAACATGGCGGACATTTTTGGTCAAAACTTGTCAAAGGCCTTTCATTTTTGTTGCTTTGCTTTAAAGACCTTGAGTTGAGGGAAAAAAATATTGGAACTCACTCAGACTTCAAAATCGACACTGTGTTACTCGTTTTGGCAAAAGTAAATGGTAATTAAACGATTGTCGCACCCAAAATTCTGGGCCAGGAGGCCCAAGGAGGAGCAATGAAAAATGAAATATTATAAAATAGGTCATATGGGGTATCAAATGAAAGGATTTTTCTCACCGAATATGAATTATTTCTTCAGAAAATGTTTTTAGGGATTCCAAATCCTATAGGAAAAAATAAAACTGCTTAGAAACCAAAATGGGGGCCATTTTTTTTTTTGGTCGAAAGCAGGTCAATGCTTTTCTTGACATTTTTGTTTTTAACAAGCCTTGAGTTGAGTGTTTTTTTTTAAAAAATCTCACTGAAACTTCAAAAACGGAACTGTATTACTAGTTCTGCGGCAATAGGCCAACGACTCGAAGGTCCCAGGTTCGAGTACCGGCAGGGGCATGGGTGTGGATTTTAATAGCTAAAGGGCGAATCGTGGCGAGCCGGAGTCCAAAGTTATTAGACTGGCCCATCTAAAAATAAAGTTAACTAAAGATTTTATATACAAAGAAATGGTACTTATACCATAACCACTCCCAAAATTGGGGCGAAAGTGAGAGGGGGGACTAAAAAATGAAGGTTTATAATAAAGTAAGTCATATAGGGTATCAAATGAAAGATTTTTTCCTAATGAATATAAAAATGATTTATTTTCTTCAGGAAAGGATTTTAGAAATTCCAAATTTATAGCAATGTGTACACAAAGTGGTAAACAATTCAAACATGTTCTGGAAATAAATGGAGAAAGGACAAAAAATGGACTGAAAATGGAGAACCAGTTTCGTGTGATCCCAACCAAATCCTTCCAGCAGTTCTGACAGATTTGCTAGATGTTGAAAAAAGGCAGTCATTATATGACGACCAAGAAACAGATGAAAGCTTCTATTCTTGGTAGATGATGACACGGAAGAACTTTTTACCTATGAAAGCGATAAGGATTCATGATGTGGACGAATTACTTACTTTCTCAGTACTATGCAAGTCTCTTTTATTTACTCTCCTAAACAGTCAAACAAATAACATTTTTCAAGAAATAAACATTACTTAAAATTTAAAAAGGAATATTCTTCCAAAAAGATTATCCATTTTTGATTTAAATGTGTATACATTACTATAAAATTTGGGATTCCTAAAATCCTTTTCGGAAGAAATTAATTCATTTTTTTTTTCATATTCAGTCTGAAAATCTTTTTTTTTATACCCCATGTGACCTACTTTATAATCCTTCATATTTCAGCCCCCACATATTTGCTCCAAATTGGGAGAGGGAGTTTATCGTATAAGCAACATTTCTTTGGGCCAACACTAGTAATACAGTTCCAATTTTGAAGTTTTGAGTGATCTTTCAAAAATATTTCTCTCAACTCAAGACTTGTTTAAAAAAAAAAAAAGTCAAGAAAATCATTTGACCAATTTCTGACGACCAAAAGTGGCCGCCATTTTAGTTTCCAATCAGTTTTATTTTGTCTCTAATTTCGAATCCCTAAAATTATTTTTCTAAAGAAAAATTCTTTCATTTGATACCCTATATGACCTACTTTATAATCCTTCACTTTTCAGTGCTCCTTTTTTAGGACTCCAGACTCGGAATTTTGGGTGCGACAATCGTATAATTACATTTATTTTTGCCAAACCATCAGAAACACAGTGTCGATCTTGAAGTTTGAGTGAGTTTCAATAATTTGTTTCCCTCAATTCAGGGGTTGTAAAACAAAGCAATAAAAATAAAAGGTCTTTTGGCCAATTTTTGACCAAAAATGGCCAACATTTTGGTATAAAGACAATTTTTCGGGGGGGGGGGGGGCATCGCTATACATTTTATTTAGATTATAAGGAATAAGAAGACAATGGTCCTGAAGAATGAGGGGATGTACGTGGGATAGGTTAGAAAATAATTGTAAAATACACGCCTTTGACCACTTTTCGACCAAAAATTGCAGCCATTGTGGTGTAAGGTTTGTTTAATTTTCGGGAGAACATCACTATAAATTTTATTAAGACCATAAGGAATAGAAAAAATAATGGTCCTGAAGGATGAAGGGAGTTCACCTGGGGTCCTTTACCGGTTTTTGCACCAAGATCTTGAATTGGAGCGCAAACGTTTATCGCATAACGTCGCTATATAGCTAAAGTCGAGAACACCATTGCTTTATAGCGGAGACTTGGTAAAGTAGTGAAAGCTTGAACGCGTGCCATCCACTTCCTCATGTTCTAAATTTCACCTCTCAATCTGTTGTGTTTGGCTATCACCTTACTCATTTTCCCCTCGTTCATCATCTCGTGTCTCTTTTTGTTTCTTCTTTTGCTTTTTCATAGATTTGCCAAAATATTGACAACGCTCCACAAACACAAACATGGTGCAGAAGACTGATGGTTAGAATGCTAGAGTCTAAATCAGTGTTGGAAACTTACTGATTCTGTAACTAAGACTGGGCAACAATTTTATCCTATTTTGATAAAGGGCTTTAGTCTCGGATGAAAATCACTATCTGTAGTACTCCGATGTCCTGGTTGTCGCTGGAGTACACAACCAACTCCAGCCACAACCAACTTCTATTATGAAGTGTTTCTTGCACCTTAGCTATTCGTGTCTACTGATGTCTAAAGTCAAGGCACCCCCACTATTATGTACGGAGATCTTTTAATTACATAATTTTGTACAAATCAGGAACTACGATCTGCATGCAATTATGACCTAACTCAATAGTGAATAAAGCTTTCTTTGAAAAGTCGGACAACTTGTACACGCTTAACAAATCAAGGCAAAAAGGTGTAAACAAGTTTAAAAATCTAGCAGTGTAGTTTAGAAGAATCAATCAAGGTTGAAAGAACATTGACAGGACAAGAAAGAAAAGCATAATATATTTCTTTTAAAAAATAAATATTTTGCCCTTGGTGGGAATCAAACCGAGGTCCACTGGCACACCAATCCGATGCTCTAGTCACCAGGCTACGGAATCACACGCGCTATCTCTCATTTTCAGGCGCTATTTATACTTACACGGGATGTGCGTGACTTCGAACGCTCAGAACCGCACGAAAATGTGCTTAGAATATAAATCGCTCATCCCAGAAACAGTGGTATGAGTCACTCCCATGCAAAACGCAACTGTTGTCTGCTAGAGCCATTCAACGGTGGCATGTTGTACCTGCACGAACAAGTACTTTCTGTAGTTGTGTGAATAGTATAGCTGCGGTAGGAGGCCTTCTTTTGGAGTGTTCGGTTGTGGGTTAGAGTGTACATCGGTATCATGAGGCGAATTCATCCCATGAATGTTTTCCAACTGTTAGAGGCAAAGTTGTGACGTGCTGAATATGGAAACGTAATCGGAGTCGAGGATATGGAGTTCGCGAATATGTTATATAGAATATTAATTCACAAATACAATGGGGATGACGCAGAAACGCATGAAGATACGCTGGATTTTGAAGGACGTACCTGAAGTTTGCCCGTCCTGCAGTACAAGACTCTCATCTCCAAATCAACAGGAAGCTTCAAGTGAAAGTGAGTACGAACCATCTCCACCCAAAATGTCGAGGGCCAGTATATTACAAGATATTGGAGAACATTTATGAAGACGGTTACAATCGTGGCTTCAACTCCTATAGCAACTTATGAGGCACTATAAGTGCATTCGAAGTAAATCAAATTGCAGGGCAAGGCGAGATCGAGCTCACTTCAAGGGAAACAGGCTGTCACAATTAAAAACTATAAAGAGTATGTAATGTCACAATTTAATAGGGCAAAAGCGTATGGATCTGCTGTTCACTATTGGCATATGCAAATGTGGGCTCTAGAAGCGTCTGAAGTGGTTGGCCTAGACAATTTCACAGCTTCGATTACTTTTATCAACAAATGTAAGGCTGAATATGGCATTTCTTCCAGGCATATTACTACGTTCGTTACACGTAAGGACATACAAGAAGATCATAGTATTCGTCAGAAGGCACAAGGATTTGTGGAGGAAGTGAACAGATATGTAACAGACGGGAGTGTGGACAAAGAAAATGTTTGGAACGGTGACCAAAGTCAATTTAATTATGAAATGTCTTCATTGTCAACACAGAGGCGAGAAAACTACAGCTGGTGTGTTGGAGTCTGTGCATAGCTCTACACACAGCTATACAATTGATGTGGCTTTATCAATGAGTGGGAGATTAGCTAACATGCTCTATGTCTGTTTTCAAGAGCCACAAGGCACGTTTGGCCCAAATGTTTCAAAGAAACTTGAAGCAACATTTCCACGAAGCATTAATGTGGAGGCAAGCAAAAGTGGTAAAATGACGAAAGAGTACATGTAAAATTTTCTAAGTACCGTCCTTGGTGATGTAGACGTTACGATGCGAAGAGCGTATTGATGTGTGATTCCTGGTCAGGCCATAAAGATCGTACTTAAATGAAAGTTTTCTGAACAAGGATGTTACGCTCAAATCAAGATATTGCCACCGAAAACAACAAAGTATTGCCAACCTGTTGATGTGTACTTCTTTCGGCAATATAAGCTCTATGTAAACTTTGGTAAACCTTAATTTTATATGGGCCAGTCTAGTAACTTTGAACTTCAGCACGTCACAATTCGTCTTTAGCTGTTAAAATCCACACACATGTCCCTGTCGGGACTCGAACCTGGGACCTTCGAGCCGATGGCCTACCGCCACAGACCGCTCGACCACTCGGCCAGCTTAAGTCTTATGTGAGAAGGATCGTTGATTTTGTAAGACTACAGACACAAGTAAAGTTACACGATCGTCATTTCATCATCAGACTTCACTCTGTGCTATACAGTCAACTTTCTACACCGAAGTACAAGCCTACGTTGCAGTATGATTGGCAAAAGGTAGGTTATGACACTGACATACCAATATCATCGTTTGAAAGTGTAATTGGTTTGGCGTTTGATACTGGACTGCTTGAATGCAGAAGTGCTGTTGAATGTGAAAAGGTGGCTTAAGTCAGATGTGCATTTTGTTCTGTTCCACTTTGCTTTGACCACTTCATTGAAATCCCACACCTGCACTTTGAGGACTGAAAAGCGGGGAAACACTATCAGGTCAGTGGAAAAGACTTGTTGTTCACATATCGTAATTATTTTAAACAGAGGGAAATATAGCAATCAGTCACGACATTGCAATATGTGTGTTTTTGGTCCTCTTATATCGATATTTTGTTTCTTCGGGTTACCAAAGTGCCTCT
The DNA here is from genome assembly GCA_022664845.1 of Lepisma saccharinum. Lineage (NCBI taxonomy): Eukaryota > Metazoa > Arthropoda > Insecta > Zygentoma > Lepismatidae > Lepisma > Lepisma saccharinum. The sequence continues at coordinate 18,338 of JAGDQP010035373.1, forward strand.
CTTAGCCCTTGAATAGGTGATCATTCAAATGTCTCTCGTGGTAAGACGCACAGTTTTGCATGCGAATGGCTCATACCACAGTTTTTGGGATGAGCGATTTATATTCTAAAGCACATTTTCGTGTGGTTCTGAGCGTTCTAGGTCACGCACATCCCATGTTAGCTCATCAGATCGCAAGAGGTAGTAAAACGGTGGGAGTTGGCGAAGATGAGCCTACAACGAAACGGTCCTTGTAAGTGATGGGACTTCATCGCACTGAGACAACAGAGAAATTACAACGAAACAACATTCATAAAAATAACTAGTTTGAAAGCGGTCGCATTCATTTCGTCGACAATCATTTTGTCGACAGATCATCTTGTCGACACCACTTTGTCGACAGATCATTTTGTCGACAAGTACGTTTCGTCGACAGCTCATTTTGTCGACAGGTACGTTTCGTCGACAGCTCATTTTGTCGACAGGTACGTTTCGTCGACAGCTCATTTTGTCGACAGGTACGTTTCGTCGACAATTCATTTTGTGGGCAGGTAAGTTTCCTCCAGTGATAATTTTGTCAATATGTAAGTTCATCAACAGCTAAAATTTTAGACTATTCATTTTGCCTACAGCTAACTTACGTTGCCGGTTTGTAACGGAAAATTAAATTGATATTCATGTAGCAACTTAATCACCAAACTAACTGAATTTGTATTTTTTTCTATTTCGTATACGATTTACTCCTTTTCTCAATTTCGTATTTTACAGTGAAGGGTATCGGGAGAAAACGAGGAATGTCCAGTTCTAGAAATTTTGTGTTGTATAGCTCATTCTGTTGGGGAAAATTGAAACTACAAAACTGTCAAAGAGCGAAGGAAACCACTTCTAAATGACCACAGGAGACAATATTACCTTTGTCAAGCGATTAAGGTACTCAAACTTGATTTTCTCAATAAACCTGTTTTGTGATATTTCTTGTTTTCTCCCGTTACTCTTCAAGTATTGTGTAGACTGCGTACGTGGTCAATAGATGAACATTGTCACTGTTAAATAGGAAATCAAGTCATGGTTTGTCTTTGTTATTATTTTGACAAGTTTCGACTCAATTCTTTAGAAAGTATTTTGCTGTAGGCTCCTGAGCATATTAAAATTTACATTCTCAAGCCTTGTTTCTCTTTCAAAAGTGTAAATTAAAAAACTGCTGGAAGTGTAATAAAGGAATCTGGTCTTGTAAACCAATTATATGCAGTAAATATTTTATGTCACATAATGGTTTTAGTTTGTTATGGAGTATCATGAGCAA
>JAGDQP010035374.1:7867-19618 GCA_022664845.1 Lepisma saccharinum
TATGAACTTGCTTCTCATTTGGTATTGCCTTTGTGGGTAGGCCTACAGTATCTTTATAGATACTGAGTTTCCTTTAAGTTTCATAACAAAACAACCTTACAATGCATTTGTAACTCGCGTGTCCCACTGCTTGCAAAGAATCAACATTTTAGAAAACGCGCATTTTTACATTTTTATTGATAATCAGCGAATTGACATTCGTTATGTCAGGTGTCCCAGTTTTGAGCCTGAAAAATTTTGCAATCCGATTGATGCACATATATTACAAATTAAGTTTATTCATTAACTAGCTGGTTCTACCGCCCGTTGCGGGGAAAGTGCAATTCGTTGGCAAAACTAGCATTCATACTACTGTTACTACGACTATTGGCAATATTACTGCTACAACAACAACAACTACTACTACTACTACTATAATCAGTACAACTACTACTAATACAAAAATTAAGTTGCAAAAATAAATCAAAATGTGAAGAAACATTTATTTATTCATTTCATTTTTGTTTTAGATTAAACATGGGATCAATGTATGTATTTCATTGTTATCACAAATAAAATTAATATTTCTTTAATTAGTTTTTGACATGGTCTATTTCGGTGAAAACTAGCTCTAATTGTAGAGAGTTTAACTAATGTCCAAAAATTCAGTACCGAATCGTTCACCACGTATTTTTTGAAAATGAATAGGGAGAAACAAAGTGCACAAGTAGCGTTCAACTTTCAGCTTCATAAAAACACATAAACATATCTAATTTCTGCTAACATAACTTACACTTATAAGCACGGAACTAAGAGCAAATGGTATAAAATATGTAAAATAAGTGTATTAAGACTTACAGTGTAGATGTCTAGCAAAGAAGCAAGAGAGAAATTCAACTGTGAACAAAGACTAACGAAACGAAAAACCGTGACACAGATTTTGAACGACTACCTTGAATGCTGTAATCTATTTATGCCTTCTACGTTATTAACAAACGGCATAGCTTCCGTGGTCCAGTTGGTAACATTACGGACCTTTGACAATGAGCACGCACGTGAGTTCGAGTCTCACTGCCAGCCATCCTGAGATTTTCCAGGGTTTTACCCATTTTCACCCCTCAAACGTGACGGGCTTAGGTAAGAAGTTGCGAATTCAGTAAAAATAAAATAGAAATTTAATTTTTTACATTTTGTAAAAAAAGAAAAAAATCAATACCATAAAATAATCCAAATTTTGATAACTTGTTTACGTTTTCAATTCAAAGTAATTCTGACCATTTGAAGTGTGGAAGAAGCTTCTGAACCTCAGCTTCAGAGAAACATGATAGATCTCAAAACAATTATGGTAAAAGAATTAAAGAAAGTATAAAGTATGTTATTCTTTTACAAAATACAATAGTTTCTATTTGTTACTAGTTCTTCATGTGAAACACATTCATGAAATGTTCCTATAGGATACTCTGATGAAATTCCAATTAATGAAAATTTGTGTCATATGATGTCACATTTTGAATTTGTTACAAAGGAAAATCACCATAACAAACTCTATTTCGATAATTAGATGTTAACAAAGTACAATCCTGATGACAAGCGTTATTGATCATAAATAAAAAAAAAGAAGGAACTTTTTCGTCATAATTGCAAAATACAAATTCATAAATTAAAAGTATCTGACGTTTAGTGGTTTTGTAATTGGCAGATTTTCTGAAAATGAGAGCTCTCTTTGTTTTTGTGATATTTGTTCGCACATAAAAATGTTTCCACCCTTTATGATGAAAATAATTGGTTGTAAATACCAATAAATTTAAAGAGATATGGTGTGATGTCGGTGCATTCATAATTTTTCGGCTTGTCAGCTATTTCCTAAAACAATAACATGTATTTTTACACATGTACATACACGTTTAATAATCGATGCTCATGTTTATATTGCAAACCGAATTAAATACGGAATATTGTTGCTAAAATAGCGTTATAAATGGTACGCCTACTTGAACATTTAAAACTCATCTCCAATCACCTTTTATGATAACGACAAGGAAATGAGTTTACCGGAAAATTAAAGAAGTATTAGCTATATTTTCCCCTTTGATTTCCTCATCCTTTAATGAAACGTCGTAGAAGTGACCTTAATCGCAATATTTTTTTCTTTTCACAATATTATGTCACGAAACATTTTACATATCTGTGGCATTTACTGTGTCCTGTATATTTTGTCCTACTATAAAGCTCTGTCTATTGGAGAAGGAATGGAAAAGGTAGTTGTTACAGCGGGAAATTAACTATTAGTTGTAAAAGAAATTAGTAGTTTTGTATTTTGTTATAGAAGTAAACAAATGCGTATGTAGAAACAAATGCACAGATATTTCTGATGACCATTAATAAATTTAATTCAATTTAACGCATAATGAAATGCGTTACACTAACCAAATGCGAGATAGATTAGGCCAATATGCGTCTTATAAGAGTAGTCGAGTGAGTTGTTTATTTGCTACGTAACGACTGACTCCACAGAACTCCAAATTCTAATCAGTTTTACTCTTGCCAAATTAAGAACTTTGATTTTTTTTTGTAAATAAGTAACCAAACACAAGTACTAGGTTATTTACACTCAATATTCCAACAATCGCTCTTTTAATTTAGCGAACTATGTTTTCTCCGTGTATGCAGTACCAGGAATAATGCAGGGGCGTAAGTTGTGTTTGTCCTATCATAATCAGCAGTGACTAAATTTAAACAATAACATATATTTATAAAGGCTTTCTTCGTTGTATATTCTATAATTTGATTTAGGTGACTTAGGTCAACAGTTAAAGGCAATTCATACTATTGCTTTCTCCTACTTCAACTTTGACCGGAGGTTAACGTTCTAATTTGTTCCATTGTGGTCAAAAGTTCAAGTCCGACAGGGGTATATTATCGCAAACCGTAGGCACCGTCCGTCCTTACAACCTCATCTGTTCATTTAGGACGTTAATAACAATTCAATAAATTTTATATGAAGTGTATTTTTTTTAAATATACTAGTTTAACTCACACGGAAACACTTGTAAATAACATACCGTAAAGCTAGGAACGAATAAAGTGCAATACAACATCCATAATATCCCGTGGTCTAGTGGTTATGGTCGCGAACTTAGTAAAGGTAACGGGAGGCACGCAGTTTCGAGTTCTGCTGCTTGACATACTGTTTTAAGTTTCCCTCAGCTTCACCAAGTGAATGGAGATATGGTACCTAGACAAAAGCACGCGCCGAGGGACTTCCTTCAGTCATATGCCGGACTTCGATCATAACTGCTTGTTTAGCTATAAATGTAACTCATCCTGTTTACAAGAATTTGTGAGCGTTATGAATTTAATGTTTCTTAATCAGTGATTGATTTGAACATATAGTCTACAGATTAGTACCTTACTGGAATTACTACTTTCTTTAAGTTTGTTTACTCACCAAAATGCAGCATAAATATTCTTGGTGAATCAGTAAGTAAAAACTTACCTGCAAAAGAAAAACAAATAATTAATAGAACGTAGTGAAAGAAAATGTACAATTAAATGTTGGTATTTCTAGATAAAGAAATAATTTTAAAATACAAAATTCTAAGTGCTCTAAAAGAAGGAAAGACTGGAAAAGAATAGATTAACACCTCTCTCCACATCTTCTCATGTGTCATGCATGAAAGTATCGAGGTTTCTCATTAAATAACATTCTCCTAAATTTGTTCAAGTATTATTTTGATTTTATTCTAGATAAGAGTTAACTTGATTTCTGTTCGATTGCTCTTTGTGATTTCATGATATTTTAATTCTCTTCTTCTATTAACTAAGTTTGATCAATTGAGGTCAACCAAGATTATCTTGGATTATTTTAGGGAAAGTAAGATCATGTATTTTTCACTGTGTCTACCCTAAACTGATTTCTCCTGTGATTATTTTCCTAAATACATTTTTTGAATAATTTTAGTTTTAAAAATATATATTTATTCATTTCCTTCCTTCAATATAACGTTCGAATATTTCAAATTACATTATTAAACTTTAGTTTTCAAAACCCCTGGAAACTGTGAGGCTTAGTTCTTTTCCTTTTTCTCTCTTTTAACACAATCACACACCAACTCGAACCATGTATGTTACAACACAAACATTTCAAGTGAAATTCGCGAACTAAATATAATCTATAGAATCTTCGATTCATTTTCCAAGCCCTGCGGTTTGTCAATGGCCAGTCATCAACTGGTGAGGTGGGGGTTTGGACGTCTGCAAAATCACGTTCAACTATTAAACTCGTAACCACTCCCTAGGCACTCCACAGAAGACTATCTAGAAATAAAAAAACGCAACTGCCTCTTCTGACTTTCATATAGGATACGTTGACTGCCTAGTGGTTATCCTTTTCGTCAAGCTGCTCCTAACATTCTAGATACATTTCTCTCTCTCTCTCTTCCTTAATTTTCGCGTAACAATCTAATGCAATTTCTCTTTCTTTCTCTCTTTCTACATCAGCTTTATCCTAAGATATTTTCCCTGCGGCTGCAATTCCATACTTGGGATACACGCTGTTCGTTCCTTTCGTATGGCAGCTTGGCACATGGTATCCCATTCCAGGACACTTTTGCGAACCAGAAATGTCTTACACTGGACAGCTCTCAAGCTCGCAGTCAGGCGGAACATTTCCGTTTTAACACGCTGACGGTCACCTTCTTCATCTCCCCCCTCCACCCACCCACACATTTATGGAATTTCTTTAGTATTACGGAACTTGAATTTCGCACACATGTTCGTTGTAATCTATTCTCGACTCCGACTGGAATAAAATGAAAGTTTTGAATATAAAAATATGTTGTATTTTAAAGTGAAATACGTCCTACATACCATCGCCAAAAATTTAAAATGTCAGTTTTCTCTGTTAGATTTTGAAACCCACAGAAGATTGCTGCACTCGTTAATAAGAGAACCCTAATTACGCAACTAAGGTATTTTCTGTTCTTGTAAAATTAAGTTTTTCGCGTTTTCAGACTTTTACAAATTGTAATACTAATTCAAGGATCATTGCAGAACTTAAATGCTATAAAGTATTCTTTACAATAATTTATCCGGGTACCGATACTTGAAATTTATGTAGTTTTTCACTTCAGTTATGGAGGAAGTTTATTTGTAATTGTAGTACCTAGCATTGTTCGTTAATAATCTTTTCAAGCTTTGGCATTATTCACTTTACACTAACTTTAACTAGTCTCGTGATCAAATTATATACTTAGATCGTCTCGTTAACTGTCTGTCGACGAGAGGCTATTAGCATCCCTTCGTAAACTAAAGGCACCATTCCAACACTTTACTTGCAACCAGCATGTTCTCCTTAACATTCGAGTAACATTGATTCGAACCATGGGGACAACTATACTAACTGAGGTTTCTGTAGTTTGTCTTAACAACACATGCTGACTGCGAGGGATCGAATTTAATTTACAATTTAATGTAAAATAATAAAAATAAACCATACTTTTATACACAAGATGTAACAGAAATTGATGAACAAACGTATCAGTTACATTCCTAACACCAAACTAAAATAAAACTAAAATAATAATATAAAAGTTGTTTATCATTTTTCGAATTCCGTTTGGGTTTCGGGATACCGGCGTTGGAACTTGAAGCTCAAAACCTACTTCTTACGTTGGTAAATAAAATGAAATTTCCTCTACAGTGTAAATCATAGTCGATGTATTATTAGCCAATTTAACTTTAAGAATGTGGTTTGTATTAAAAAGATAGACATTTCGAAGTTAAAATTTTATGGTTTCAGGTTGTCAATTTTAACAACCAAGTACAAAGTTTTATTTTTCATATGGCACTACATTGATTTATTAGATAACTGTACCCTATAGTGTTTATAAATATTATATGCGAACCATATTATGCAGTGTTTAAGCTGTAAAATATACGTGAGTATATTCAAAATACTGATTATCAGCGTTTGCAACACTGCATTATGTGCTCCACGTATGAAATTTATCATCACTATAGAATAGATACCAAGTATCTAACAAACCAATATTATACCATTAAAAATACACACTGGATGCAACTGGATTTATCTCTCTCTGTAATTATCTTCCTTGTCCTGTTTTCCAAAGTATCTTCCAGCCTGGGTTATAAACGGGTAATATATGGGCCTATGACATTATACGATAAAGTTAATAAAACATTTCCCCTCACTTTGGAAATTATACAAATCAAACACTGTCTGTTCCAGATGTTTTTTAAACGTAAGGAAGTATTTTGACTCACTTTGTAGTAGCAGGCTTATACTTATCAACTAATATATCATATCTATATTTACGCCATCCACCCAGCACCTATACTATTTGGTTGTATATAAATGTTGTGTTTGTTTCCATAGAGAAGGACATTAAACAAAGACGAAAATAGAATGATAATAATTTGTTCCATTTGACTACAGACCATCTGACGGACATTATTTAATATACGTATTTTATAATAAGTTATATATTATCAATGGTAACATGTTACACGTGACTGAATTCCATTTATGTACAGATGACTAGAACTATAGAAAAAAGAAGAAAACTGCCATGAAACACTAAACGTTAACGATCTACATAAGATAACCACCTACACGTACAGAACACATCTTAGCGTGGTGTTTAATTTCTACCTGTAAATTGGCTTTGGAAGCAACAAATATTAACTGCAATTTGCCTTGTTATCAACTTGTTCTACAAGACTGAAATTCCTGAGTAAGCTCTCCAGTAAGAGAACAGAGTTTGACTGTTACGTTCTTCTTTGAATGAGTAAAAAGAAAAGAGATAAAGAAACAAGAAAGAAGAAAATACTTTCAGTTTGAGGTTTTAGCAATCAGTTTCCTATTATGCTCTCACACCATTGCTTGGGCCTAAAAGCGAATCCGGATGCGAAGTGGAGAGCTCTGGGAAATGGAAAGAATTAATGAAAAACAAAAAATCAAGGGCCAACCAAACCTCTGCTACAATGAATAATTCAAACGACGCGGTTTTCATCGTCTTTGAATTGCACTTCCTTGAAGAGATGACGGTAAGAATTTAGAAGCGACTTCTCTAGTATATTTTGTAGATGTGAATGAGTTTAAAGAGATATCGTGCTATGTGAAAGAAGAGGAGTGGCCTACATTCGTTTAATTCCTGGGTGTAGCATGCGGAGTTTCCGTGAAGTAAATCTCCTAGCTACATAGATGTTTCCCACTAGACAAAGTTTCGATAACTAAATATTTCAGATAATGTCATGAATAGTATACGGGAAAATAAACCATACAAAAGTACACTTCTCGTACAATTTAAGGATATCTATTCTGTACTTCAAATGAAATTAATGTTTGATTACTTCAGAGCCCTTTGAATGTGCTTTCGATGTGGCAAAACAGGCCATTACTAGTAAGACTGCATTAATAAGCTGTTCAGGTATCCCAGGGAATAATGTTTAGAAGCTGGCGGGAGTGCGGCATCGAATGAAGGTCATCTCGGTGATACTTTAAACAATTTAGCTAAGGATGACACATTGAACTCATCATTTTCTCGCTATATATTGAAAAAGTTTGATGTGGAAGTAAGTAAGCCTGATGCTATCAAGACATATTGTGAACAGAATGTGTAAAACAAGTGTATAAAAAGTGATCATCAGAAGAAGAATTAAACTTGATGTGTGGCTTTTAGGCATATTTAAACCAAGACGAGATAAGGAATCCACAGATAGAGGAAAAAGGAAGGGAATCGACAAGGAAATAGTTTAATCTCCCAATCCATTTCTTTCTCTGTTCTCGCTAATGAAAATATCTAATCAAACAAACATAAACAAATAAATATAATTATCTGCATTGTCTCCTGTAAATGCAACCAGTATATACACATACATTATCTGTTTTTGCTCTGCTGCTTACTGTTGTTGCTGATGAACAGCAGCAAATATTTCTCTCAGTATTTAGAGATGTATAAAAAGAAAATTGAATTTATATACAACATCAACAACTAGAATTAAATCTTCAATGCCAAGTAACTGAAACGCATTTTTGTGCCACCATTCAAAAAACAGGAAGAAGTTGGTGGCTAGGAATCCTGCCTTTTCCTAACAACCATCAACAGTTTCCTCAGAGACCATTCACTTCCTATCTCCGAACTCCTCTCCCATTCTTCCCTCATTCCTCCCTTCTCAGTCTACAACAACGACATGTGTCTCTTTGTACCTATACTTCTCTTCGTCCTAAGAGAATGCAATTAAATTTATGGTCAGGAAGATTAAGATGAGGGAGGCTACTACAATGAAAGCGGGGAGATGGAACTTGGAAGAGACATTCTACACATAACAGCACATACACTTTTGACGTTTCCTAAGTTAGCAACTAGAGAGAGAGAGAAAGAGACTTTTGGTCATCTCTTGCGACTCTTATGGAAAATTGATTAGTCCTCCACTTCTTCGAGGCTTTCTCTGGCCACAGCTTGAATGTGAAGTGAAATCTAACGACACCTGGTAAATCGCCCTCCAGCCAGTAATTCGGTTAATTAATGTAGAGCCTCGTTGCAATGTGTTTCTCTTGTGGATCGTTATTCGTAAAGCATCCCATTTGATTTATTTTTTTCTAGCTTAATTCTCAGGAACGGTTGCACCTAGACAGACGTCATCTTTAAGTAAACGAAAGCCTAAGTTCCCATCCACGTCTCTAATTTGTTTGTAATCTCTAAAGCGACATAAAACGCAGTTATACCCTGTCCAATCAGTACCCTATTACAATGGACATTTCATCGAAAAATAACCCACACTACTAAAAGAAGCGTCGGCCAATGTGAAGCATAATTCACAAATATTATGGCAGGCTCATTAACTTCATTTACATTTATGGAACAGGAAAACTGCTATGTCCTCATCCCCTCTCATATCTGCTAGATTTCCTCTCTAAGTGTGCACTATTCCGGAGGCAGAAACAAGAAGATAGTGCCTTTGTCTAGGTAGCGTAACAGCGTTTACCTAGCGAAACTAAGAGAACAAAAAACGGAAAGCTAAGTCAGTATGACCGGTAGAGGTCTCTAACTTGTGTTCCTCTCCAGTGTCGATCCAAAATTCAGTATGGTAACCACCTAGACACCGGCTGTTATATTAGACAATTATCAAGTATGAGTGCATGTTGTCAATGAAACGAAATGGAAGAAAATGCAATGCTGTTTCAAACAGTGAGTAGTTTCAAAACACGTTGAGTAGGAGTGAACCAACCTTATTTTTACATTATTTAGTTCACATTAGTTCGTGGTGCCCTCAGATTTTGCAACGTTAATTTAACTCATTTTCCGACATCATACAATTATGAAATTTTGCACAGCAACGCAAGTCGGGTGACAATAATATATTCATTGTTACTTTAATATATTTCTATATATTTTAAAAGCATATTTTAATATTTTTTTTATATGGACTTCTTTATCCTAAAATAAATACTAGCCTGCAACGATTATAAGTTTCATTGGTTGCAGAACACTTTAGGATTTGAGTCACAAAATATTAGCTTGAGAAAAGTATCTGAACTCGAAATGACTTGAAAACAAATTAAAAAATAACACTTTTTAAAGACACACAAGGTAACCAAAAAAGTTTTCGTCGTTTCTCACGTCTCATTGATCATGTGCTCATAGGGATGAACAAAATGGCGCGCGTGCCTGGCAGACGATATGGGGTTACTCGGAACATCGATCGTCCGTAATACAGGCACAGCGCTCACACACAGCAGTCATAGCTAGTCCAGTGTAAAATAGAAATGGAGGTATAGAAGCTGTTTGTTCGCGTGTGTTTGTTGTACGACGTTAAAGTGGGTCTGTCAGCTGCCGCATCAAGTCACCGCATATGCCAGGCATTTGGTGAGAATGTCATAAGGAACGCACCGCCAGGCATTGGTTCCTCAAATTCCGTTCGGGAGATGTGAGCCTTGCTGATGAACCTCGCAGTGGACGACCACATGTGTTGGATGACGAGGCCCTGAAAGCAGCTATCGAGAAGGACAGTGATCTAACGTGTGATGAACTTGACGAAAGGTTCCATGTTTCCGCTGAATAGTCAGACTGCACCTGCATGGGGTAGGGAAGTCATACAGGTTTTATTAAGTGCGTACCCCACACATTGTCGGCAGGTAATAAGGAACAACGAGTGGCAGTCTGTTTGTCCTTGCTCACTTGGCACCTGAACACGCCCATATTTGATCGCTTGCTCACTGGTGACGAAAAGTGGGTCCTCTATGACACTCCCAAGCGTACCATACATTGGTTGTCGGCACGTGACCCATTTCTTCACACCTCAAGACCACCTTTGTTCCCACGAAAGATTATGCTCTCTGACTTGTCGCCAAGTGATGCATTATGAGCTCCTTCCACCTGGTCAGGCCATAACTGCTCACCTCTACTCAAAGCAGTTGCAAAGGGTGCAAAGTGTATTGCGGCAGAAGGAGCCGGCATTGATGAATCGCTAGGGTGTGCTGTTCCTCAACGACAATGCCAAGTTACATGTGGCAAAGAGAACCTGGGAGACTCTTCAGCAACTTGGTAGGGAGGTACTGTACCATGCATCATATTAAGAGGAACTTGCACCAGCAGATTACCACCTGTCTCATTCCCTCGACAACCACCTTCGTGGGAGGTCCTTCACCAATCAAGGAGACCTGCGGAACGCACTCACAGGCTTCTTTGCCTCAAAGACCGCCGACTTTTATCACCAGGGTGTGGTGAAGCTGCAGAAACGTTGGAAAAAGGTGTTGGATGCTGATAAAGCTTACTTCGAAACCTAAAGATACGTACCACCCACTGTATTGCTCTTTATTTATCACTGCTCTAGAACGGCGAAATGTTTTTTGTTTACCTTGTACTTTTCTAAAACCATTCGCACTAAAAAGTAAAAACTAATTTTGTTTATACATGACTAAAAAGAAAAGCATGGGTTGCGCCAATTCAAGAATTTATAAAATAACTGTATATGAGAGCGCGCTTCATGCTTTTCTTCTTAGTCATGCATAAACAAAACTATTTTTTACTTTTATAATACGAATTGTTTAAGAAAAGTATGACTTTAAAAAGTCTTACTTTTATTTTTTTATTTTTTTGCCTCCAAATCATTTTTGAGATTCCATAGGATGCATCATACTCAAAGAATGCTGGGGAAAATATTTTGACATTGGATGGTGGAAGAAGTTGTAACATCTGTCACGGATCAGAGCTTCAAGTCGAAAACTAGGAAATAATATTAGTGCTACGTACCATAGATATATTTATAAAGTGAAAATTTGTTAATATGGGTACTTTTAAAACGCAAGAATATATATTATTTCAGAAAAATGAGTTCGAGTGTTTTAACGAGTCCCCCCGGTATGAGCATTTATTACTGAGTTTGCGATTGATTACACCAAGGGACTTATATCGAAAACTGGTGTTCCTTAATAAGTCGTTGTCTACAATAAAACACATAATTTGTGAGATATTAGTTTTAAGATGTTAGCGATAAATTAAATTCAGACACAATTAAGTAATCTGATATAATCAGTTTTCCATAGTTGTACAGAAAGGTCTCAAATAAAAGCTATTTAAAAGTTATTCTACTTTAGAAACTAGAATTCAAGAACATGTAGAAAACGTCAAATTTAAAATTTTAAAATTTTCCTACCTGCTGTGGGGACGACTTGATTAATTTGAGATGAAAAAACATTTGTATTCGTGACGTTTTGTTACTATTGTTTTAGTTATTTGCACAGTTTAT
>JAGDQP010035375.1:0-18634 GCA_022664845.1 Lepisma saccharinum
CACATAACAGAAAATATCAGGGTCATTCAAACATTTACGTGATGTCATTTTCTAACAATTGAGTCACTGCACGTTAACCGGGAAGACACAACACAACCAAAATAAGTACATTAAAACGTTTTTTTTAAAAATAGCTAGCTTGAGTCACTGGACGATAAACAGGAAGACACAACACTCCCCAAATAAGTACCGTACCGCGATAACTTAAATAAAATAACATATTTAGAATATTACTATGGGAATTTATAAAGAAATTCCAAACTCAATGCATTTTAACAACAGTATATCAACACAAGATAAAGTAAGTGTTTACATTATTTTTATTCACGTACAGTTGCAAAATGGAAGATTTCTAATGTAAAAGTACATGTGTTTTATACATATTTACACAGCGCCATCTATTGACAACATCTGAAACAACACCTTATTCTGTTAAATTAAGGAAAGTAATATATTGCAGTTTTGTGTAAAAACTGTACGTGATGGAAACAAACAGTTTTCATTTTCGGAATGAGCATGTCAAACGTTTTAAGAAACAGCAATTACCTGCGAGACAACCGAACCCATGCTGACCAGTGTAATTGCTAGGGAACAGCAACATTGTTGAACTTCTACGTAGTAATTTCTGGAAACAGATCAAATAATTCAACTCTATTCTGTTATATTTGGGATGAAACTGTAGCACATCATGTATGGAGGTAAGGAAACAACTTTCTGTTTATGTAAATGTCGTCTTCTCTATCTTCTGGTATCGTTAGAAGGCACATATACCTCGAACAAAGCATTTTTTTAAAAGTTGTTGTTATAATGTATAAGAACTGAAGGATTTCTTTGTTTTGTTTTTTTCCTTTTTCTCTTACGTGTTGGAACCTTCTAAAGAAAACGTAGTGCTCTCTATAGGCACGAATATTCAATATTATATACAGTATACCAGAGGTATTTGCATTAGTGTCTAAGATTTATAAACAAGCACATTGACCAAACAAGCAGAAACAATATTTTAACCATGCGTCAATTCCGCTTCGTTTTCGAGATACGTCAGTTACAACGTTAAATGGATATAAAAAGAGGACGTTGGCGATTGTATCAACAGGGCAGATATTAAGAACTAATACGATATATTATCGAGTCGATAGTGTTTGCCAATAAAGTTTTATTTTCTTGCGAAATTGAATTAGCTGTATTTATTGGACATCCCTTAGTAGTGATAAATATTATATGAAACGCAGAATGCAATGTTGCAAACTTTGAATATTTATATGACGTGATGAACATTTCATGTCGCATAGTATGATCAGTTTGGAACATTGGATTTTGTCCTTGACATTTTGTTTGTCATCACTAGAGGATACCAGATATCCAATAAACGGACTTACTGCCTTTTGAGAAAATTAAAATTGTATACCAGGTTGGTAAGCATCAGCACAATGAAATTATGCTTTAGCTCGTAATATCTACTGTGTTGGGACCGCCTTCTGGCAATGTACATTTACTTTAATTAATTAGTTTTTTTGTCAGTTGGGCGGAACCTTCTTTTACTCAAAATTCCTTGTTACTTGGTGCTGGTGATTTAAGAATTTGTTGTAAGAATCTTTTAGTTTATTTTAACTAGATTTAATTTTCTTGATCTTGTTTTTGAGTGTTTCATTTGTCCCACTGAGAGTCATCGGATAAATTATTCTGAGAATTCCTACTTCCAGGCTTGTGGATTTCTATTGGTTCCGAGAGCAGTAAGAATCGTGATTTTGTTTAGACCCTGATTATGGTGCTAGTTTTCCCTAATCGATGGGGAATTCTCTTTACAATTTCTAGAATGTTACCTTAAAAAAAGGATTTTGTTAATTTTATCCTGAAAAGCCCTGTATTAGGTAAGCTACGGTAGTTATTGGCTGACAAATCAAATTTTCCGTGTCTAGGGATTTTGGCAGGGTTGTCAAAACTGAGTGCATTTAAAAGAGCTTTTCGACTTTCTATTTAGGGCAGTGTACTAGTGAGTTATATCATATCAGATTTACCGGAAAATATTTGTTTGTCGATATACAAGCATAAAACACAAAATTAATTAAATAAATAAACGAAGCATATGTGTATAACGTTGGAAGGAAAGAGAATTTTAGCCTATATGTTTTGCATTTCTTCGGTAAGTACTTGTGTACAACGAATACGTATGTGTTGCTTTATCCCCGTATAGTAAGGTCAGCTGGGTGCGTGACAAACTATCGCGTGTTCTCCGTCTGTAAACCGAAACCAAGTTATACAACTGGGAATGGAAGATGTCCCCATAGCGTGGCTGCTGAGAGATTATATTAAGAGAAAGACGTAGTAGAAACCCTCCTTATCAAGAAAGCTTCCATAACGAAATGGTACGTACATTACAACCTAATACCAAGCAAGGCAACAAAATATTACAAAATATTATGTTGAATTCAAGAAACAAAACGTTTATGTTGGAAGTATTAACTATGCTAGGACATTTTAATTAGGCTATTCTTTCAATTCAATTTTGTTACAAAGAGGCATGGCCTCCTTAAAGTTCATGGCCCACAAAAAACTAAAACTGTTCCTTGTCAAATACACTGAAAAAAGTGCCCTTGCTATGCGTTTTAAATGGATCAACTTTTGATAACTCCTTTGTACTTTTATATTTTGTGCACAGTACACTCTAATACACTCCGTTACACTCATTGTTACGTCATATTTCTTTAATATATATAGAAAGAAAAGTGACAAACTCTAGATTCGTTGGTTAAAGAAATTCGTACACCACTTTTCACAGAAAGAACTAGTGGATGTAAGCGATTATTTTAAAGTACCTGACAGAAGTAGCAGAATCAAACACATTTTTGAACGCCAAAGAACTGTCAGCATGGTACTATGTATGACTTAGTATATAGTGCTGATCAGTATAGCTATCTATACAGCACCACGTTGGGAGTTGGGAGACCTGGCTTTAAATTCCACTACATCTTATGACAATTTTTTGTATATCCTTTTAATATAATTCTTTAATATAAAGTTAATGATATTGTTACATGTACTTTTAATGATTATCATAACTGATGATGTGAAATAGTGAGTAATTTAAAGAGAATTAAGTCATGACTAAGGTACAATGCTATATAAAATACTAACTAAACAGACGCATCTTCTAAACACAATGAATGCAAATTAGTTCTTTGTATACTTCTGGAAATAGTCCTGATCGCTCTGATTTTTATTCATTTGAGAATACATATCATGAACATGGGTGGATTTAGGATAGAGACCCTGGGTGTAGATCAGTTACTTGAAAAGCTATCATTAAGAATGAAACATTTAAAGTCATTCTAAAATGACTGGGGGGGGTAATGCCTCCCCATGCCCCCCATAAATCCGCCCATGGTCACGAAAAAGTAATCATCTGACTCTAGAATCCATCTCACCTAGAGAAAAATATGCGAACGTATAGCACATAAGGTAAATGTATGTATATCGATGATATTATATAATGATTTATGTACTTGTTATGAATCACTTGGGCAAATTCCAAACGTTTATATTGAAAATAAAATAGTTTCATAAATGTTGCAGACACAGAACTGTGAGTAAGTGGTCCCCAATACATATTACTTTTAAATCAACTTAGCATACTAATGTCACATCTCATTACCTCTCTTAAAAATAAATGAATGGCAAAGCTGACTTCACCAATGTATTTATGATAAAATTCTAGCCCAGATTGATATGTTACATGACCCCCTCTCCATTAAAAAAGAAATCGAGCATGGTTGAAGACGTCCCACTTCAAGGTGACCGTCATCACAAATGTGCCCTCTTGAAGATAGTAAAGATAGCGCCTAGATCCCATATCAATTAATGTTTGGTTGTTTTCCATTATCTCAAACATTTTTACAAATAAACGTGTGTGTTTTCCGAAAACCAGATAACACTATAAGTACTTATGAATCAAACTTTTGGCCACTGCGCCCGTCTTTATGGACGAAAGTATTTTTTTTAATTATGCTTTCTGATGGTCTCCTCATGTACCCTACTCCTCTACCAAGTTTTGTCAAAAAAAAGGGGTGTAAACCATCGATAGGTTTACTTGTAAGAAAATGCTTGTTTCTTTCTCGGTGCAGAGATAAGATTTTCTTTCTCAATTCAAGAAAAAACTTTTTTTGCTGTCTGAATTAATCAAACTTTATATTGTGTTGTCATCACTGTTCATCAAATGTTGCGCATTGTTTGGCTTGCCTTCCGTTGTTCATGTTTCTTTCTCATTAATTTTGACTCCTCTTTGTCTGTTAGTCACTCCTTTATCAAGGATGAACAAGATAAACAGGACAATAATACATATAATAATAATTCGAAATGAAGTGTTATATTGGACTCTAAAATATCAAAGAGACATTGTGTATTAACAAACTGTATTTTATCCTTGTATTTTGGATTTTCTACTTCCTCCCTTCACCCATTCCACTCCTAGATTTTCTGGTCGATAGGTCATGAACTCAATTTTGCTGTGCCCACCTGCACGCAATGAAATTTGTTGATGTGGTTACTGTTCGTATTATGTTGGAAAAAGACCCTGCTGTTTATTCATGTACATAACTTCGTCATTGATATTTACACAAAACTGAAAATATATATTGACAAAGTTTGAATAATGAAAATTAGTCAAATAAAATGTTGGTTATGAACTCTCTGAAATTGCTGTTAGGTTGGCTTGTAATTTTCTGAAAAATGGTAGAAATATGAATTCATGGTCATGTATTTTATTATAAAATTTGTGTCTCTTTATTTTAGCTGGATAATTGTTATCAATGAATGAAGCAACATAATTTATGAGTTTTTAGTGCAAAATAAATGTGGTATAGTGTGAGGGCAATCACTAATAAGTTAGATATTAATAGCGCTCTTATTTGCTCAAAGTTCTTCATTATCTTTGATTATAACACATTTGATTTAACTACTGCTTTCGTTAAATGGTTTGCACTTTATCCATTCTAATAACTTGTTCAATTAAAATTAGATTAACAGTACTAATTTTAACGGTTATTTGAAAAGACATTGAAAACAGTGTATCTATATTTTGTAATTTAAATCTATTTTTATTGTTACAAATACAGAATAGTGTTTTAATTATTCAATTGAATTGTTATTAATGGGCTGGTGAGCTTCTAAGGATGAAAACTTATACACTAATACAGCTTTTAGTAAAACTGACTCGGCACCACTTCGTTCAATGCATCGCAACGGAACTTGAACCTGTGACCACAGACACAGAAGGCGAGCATGTTACCCTCTCGAATAAATGTGAAGCAATACCCTTTACTGTTCACTACTTCATTCCCTTAATACTAGAGTACATGTCTTGAAAGCGTGTGAAGAGAACTGCTGCTTCTTATGTACCAACCTATAAGAATTTCTACAGAAACAGATGTGATCACTGAAGCCAAAGATAACCCTGGCCATAAATGTGATGTAAACAAGCTAAGTAATTGTTTTATCATAGACAAAGCCAAAGCGCCCCAGTACCTGTTCTTTTAACAACTGCTCATTTTACATTTTCCAAAAGAAATAGTTAAAATCACAATTTTCCTCTTGTTTCAGACCATAATGAATTCAATGGTGTATGGTTCATCTCTGTGTGACTTACAGTTAATTCAATACCTAGGGAGACATATGAAGATTACTAAGCGAATGCCAAGGATCTGACGTCTTTAGAGTCAAAGTCATCAATTTTCTTATCATTTCAGACTATGGCTAATCCAACGACGTATAGCTAATCTCTGTTTAACTTGTACTTACTGAGATCTTGCGTGTAGATAAACAAACATAGAGATTGAGAATTCTAAGTAATTGAAAAGGATCTGCCAGGTTTAGAGTCAAACTCATAATTTCCCCCAGCGTTTCAGATCGTAACAAATAAAACAGTGTAATGCTAATCTCCGTCGGTTTTGTAGTTACTGAGATCTCAGAGGACAAACAAACTGGAGATGGAGAATAGATTAAAAGGACCTGCCAGCTTAAAAGCTGGCAGGTCAGCTTAAAAGTCAAACTCGTAGTCTTGTCCACCGTTTCAGGTAATGACAAATCCAACGGTGTATGACTTATCTCTTTGTGACTTGTAGTTACTGAGATCTAGGGCAGGTACAAATGGATAATAATACTACGCACCTGAAGGATCTACAAGTTTTAAAGTCAAAGTCATACTTTTCCTCACCGTTTCAGACCATGGCGAATCCAACCGTGTATGACTTATCTCTGTGTGACTTGTAGTTACTGAGATCTAGTTCGGACAAAGATATATACAGATGGAGAATACTAAGCTATTGAAAAGTACCTGCCAGTTTTAGAGTCAAAGTTATAGCTTATTCCACCGCTTGAATTTTGAATTTGAATTTAGTTTTAAGGACTTCAAGCAACTTTGTCCACCGTCTGAGACCATTACAAATCCAACGGTGTATAGCTCATTTCTGTCGAACTTGTAGTTCCTGAGATCTAGCAGGAGCACAAATAGAGAATATTAAGTGATTGAAAAGAACCTACCAGTTTTGGAGTCAAAGTCATAGTTTTCCCTACCGTTTCAGACCATGGCGATGCCAACAGTGTATGGCTTATCTCTATGTGACTTGTAGTTACTGAGGGCTCGAGGGGAACAAACATACTATGTGGAATTACATAGTTAAAATGGAGAAAATTAAGTAAATGAAAAGGATATGTCAGTTTAACAGGCAAATTCATAAATTCACGCACTGTTTGAAATCATGTTTGGCTTATCTCTGCCGGACGTGTACTTCCTGAGATCTAGGGGGAGGTAACGGATAGACAGACCAGAACAAATCCTATATACTAACGTTCATACGGGTGTGCTAATAAACTGCCTTCAGATGATTTCCAAACTCATTTCTTTTCATATCCACTTTGAAGTAGAAAAAATGACTTAAATGCAAGGCAATTACAAGAAAACGAAACAATTGAGAAACCTAAGGCTGCCAAGAGTTGCGAATGGCTCAATGGTGAAGTGCTCACCTCTGGTGCTTGTGGTCGTTGGTTCGATTCCTGCCCATGCCATGTGGGCTTTGTGGTGGACAAACACTGTACACGTGGACTTTCTCGGGGTTCTCCCGTTTCCTCTTACTTTCTTCATTCCACCAGTTCTCCCATCATCATCCATCCGGCCCGAGACAAGTTTTCTAAAGGCCTTAAAAATTAAGTTCAAAATTCCAAAGATGTTAGTTTAACATACGTTAACCACATTTCAAAAATGGAAATAAAATTAAAGGTGTTATAATAAAAAATAATGAACTTTGAGTAAATCGGAGCTGCATTAATATTTATCCTGTTAGTGATTGCCCTCACACTCCGGCAGGTTTATTTTACACTAAAACCTCATAAATTACCTTGCTTCATTCATTGATAACAATTATCCTACTAAAACAGATAACAATTGTATAATAAAATACATACACAATACGTATATCCTTCAAATTTCATCACCATCAATGAAAAATAAACCAGTTTCTCGGGAACGCCTAAGACTTGGTATGGTCAGTCCAAGAATAATAATACGCGTATATACGAAACATCAGCACCAATAATTAAGGTTATCACCAGCAATTTATCAAATATTATAAATATTAGACAAGAAAGGACATTGAATCAAAATTAGAACCTCCTAACAATAATATAAACAGAAATAAGGTCCAGAAAACTTGAAACCTCTTGAGGCTTACTGATGATGACGACAGTGATGATGTCATCAGAGGTGGAAAGTAAAGAAAAGGAAAAAAAAAAGCCACAGAAAGCCTAGACAAAGTTGATGCTTCTATGTTGCTTTTCTTTTTTTTAAGTCTAGTCTTTCTCTTCCATGTTCTTTCCTCTTCTTCTTCTTCGCACAGTTCCATTAGCAGTGTAAAGGCTGT
This sequence comes from Lepisma saccharinum, assembly GCA_022664845.1. Taxonomy (NCBI): domain Eukaryota; kingdom Metazoa; phylum Arthropoda; class Insecta; order Zygentoma; family Lepismatidae; genus Lepisma; species Lepisma saccharinum. The sequence goes on from JAGDQP010035375.1 coordinate 7,908, forward strand.
GCAATCGAAAAATTGAGAGAAATCGATCGATTAGTCGAACTCAATTTCGTCCAATAATTGACCAATTAATCTCCAATGGAACTAGGAGAAGACTAAAGTTGTGTAACAGCCTCGTTCGCCTTCTTTCTTTTCTTGTTACCTTTTCTTGTTCCAGGTTTTTCTTCTTCAAACTCTCTTCTTTCTGGAAGGACGAGCTCTAGTTTGTCTCTTTTTGTATCGTATCTACGTTATATGTATATACAGGGTGGTAACGTAATGCACAGACAAACTTGTAGATAATAGTACCTCAAAGAAATTAGGAAAATGCTATAGTCATCGCCGTGGAAATCCCGCCGCATCGTGGAGCTACAGGCTGTCGAAAGTGTGGAATGCGGAACGCTATTATCAAAGTCTTCACCTGTTTTATCCAAAGATTCATGTTTGAAAATTCTGCGATAAATGAGCAATAGATTTCTCCAAGGAAATAGGCGATTTCTCAAAGAAAGTGCGCGATTCTCACAAAATATGAAGCTCAAATATTCATTTCAACTTTCAGCACCATGTAGCTCCGAAACACGGAGGAATTTCCACCCCAGTGACTAAATAATGACCTTTGAAAAACACAATATAAAGAATTCCCCCTGCTTCAATAATTAACATCATTAAGAATCGAAGAAGTATTGACCAAATTAGAAGAACATGGGTACCTTGAGGCGAAATTTATTATTTGTGATTCATAGTAATTAAATTAGGTTCGTATTAAGGGTGTTCGGAATTCTGAAATATTCCGAAATAAGAAATCTGAATTCCAACAATGTTGTAATTCATGAATTGACATCGGATTCGAAACTGTATTGAATTTAAGTACATAAATTTTTCTTTCATTGCCCCGTTGCATGAGTGAGTGGTTTAGGTCGCCGGCTTGTATCAATGTGACCTCGAGTTTGATTCGTAGAGCAAATGGGAAAATGCAAAATCGTCAGAATCACAGAAAATCGTAATTCAGGAATATCGAAATTCTGAAATGTTAAAGAGTCTCGGAATATCAGAATCTTGGAATATTGAATTTTTTTAATATTTCGAAATGTAAAGCGTTCCGATTTCCGGAATTCACTTCGTACTTCAGAACACCCGTATACTATATTATCAACCATGTAGTCTACAGTTTTTATCTGGTCAAATAAGATAGATATGATACAGATAGATCCACTCGGACGGATTTCTGTAACAGGCATACAAACAGACAAAAATTAACATATTCGTACAAACTAATTTTGGCTACATTTGTGACATTATCATAGGAATCGTTGAAAACGGTTGTGTTTCTTAGTATTATTACCCGTATATACAAGGAAATTGAACATAATATTAGAAATTGAGCATATAAGAAACCTGATCTGGGTGAGAATGGATCGAGTGGCAACAGATCGTTATACATACAGCAGGTTCAATGAAACATTATTCATTGGCTAAGTCTTGTTAAGACGAGATAACATTTTGATTTTTTTTTTGCTGTGCATGGGAAAAGGCTATAAGTTGGCAATGTTGATAGCGACGTCTCCAGCTGTGGAACGTTTATCAGCAGTGTGATTGTAGGACTATTCGCCTATCATTCCTAGACTAATTATCAGGGGTGGTAATAAATATCACCCGAATAGAATAAATAAATATATGCTAAATGAATTTCCAATGGTAGTTAATCGAATTTCTCGCCCATTTAAGATGAAATCTTTATTTAAAAAAAACTAAGGAATAAAACATTCAAAATATAGAAAGAAGCTAAAGGGAGGATTTAAGCAGAAATTGCAGCTCGGTCAGCTATCAAAAATACTAACGCCAACGCTAGCAGGGCAATTGCGAGATAACGCCTTCGAACGGACCTTTATCGTTCTCTCATGTACGTGACAACACTGTTGAAAGATGCTTATGGTATATAACTTATTCCTGGCGTTATTTTGTATACTGCTGTCATTGAGAAAAGTTATTAGGTCTTCTGTTGCCATTTTTAACTATACACGATTAACTTTACAGTTGGACTTCGTCTTTCAATAACCTTCGCGGTAAGAAAAAAAAGACAGACGGATAACAAATTTGAGATGAACCTATGTTGCATTGTTAACCACTCTAAAATGGTGAGAAACCACTCTTTCAATTTTGAAGAATAAGCGACATCCGTAAAGCTCGTTAGTTCCATATTTGTTCCTCAAAAAGGTAAAAAAAAACAAAAAAAAAAACTATTTTACAAAAAAATTCAATAATGTTTTATGAAGGTAGTTTCTCATCAAAAAAAAAAAAAAGAGTGAAAAGTTCTGCTATTCTGATTGAGTGTACATCATAGGAGGAAAGTTGTGAACAGTAGTTTTGTCTTATGGTTAGAATTTGCTAGGTACTAACGCGGTACGCCCCATGGGTGGAAACTTTCATTCATCCTGTCTAGGGAGAAAAGAAAGAAAAAGTGGGAGATAATGATCTTACTGTTTCTTCCCCTACTGATAAAACAGGAGGCTAAAAGTCAACGATGTGAAAGAGAGACAAAAAAAAAGTGAATTAAGATATACGTTAGTACTCCCTAGTTGTACAGATTAACTAATATTTACATATAATATCGAACATATTATTACACGATTCAGATCTAAATTGATAAGTTAATAACTGTTGTGTGTGAGTGTTGTATGCTGCAGATGATGTCATGCAGCACTTCATAATATCGAAAGTGCACTCTCACTTGTTTTATGAGGTCATTCCTGCTTCTTTCCTGATCCGCACCCTTTCCACGTCATAACAACCAGTCACGTGACGTAACGTAATGTAATTGAAAGAAGCACATGTCATAATATTGTGTACTGTTGTGTACTGTTACATCCTTCGAGGTTTTTCTTTCGTATTCCAGTTTCGTTCCATATAATTGAGTTCCCTCCTGTTTGTTACTTCTCAAACATTAATGTTACTTATACACATGAAACAGTTCGTTCAGTTTAGAGGCGATTCTTCTAGGTAGGGATCTAGGAACTTCTTACAGTCAAAAACAATATATTTGCTTTAAAAATTCATATTTTCTCATGAAAAAGGAAGTAAATGCATGGAAAATGCATGTAGAGAATTTAGTTAAATGTGGATGGCAACACTGAGGTAACTAATGTATTGACATATAGCTGGAAGACATCAGAATCTACTAGACTTACAGATCCTATACTTTATTTAAAAAAAAACACTGGTTGAGTTGTTCTCAGTGGTCTTCAACATTCCTTCTCTATACATGAAGTTATTTATTTTTCTCTTTTGATCGAAACTTTTAAGTATTATTAACTCTTAACGATCTGATGTCGGAAGTAGTCCGACATTCAATTTTTCCGCTTTTTGTACGTGCACTTGAAAATCAACTTCTATCGACTTTTGTTGGTGTTTCGGAGGAACCCCCAAAAGAAAACTTTACTAAATAATAAACAAAATTCGCAGACATTTCAATATGAACATTTAGTTTGCTACTTTATAATACAGGATATCCAAAAAGTTTTGTTCCATCAATTTTAAATTATGATAGCTGGGAAATGGAACGTAGCAGGGGAATGTGGTTGCACACAAATTAATTGTTGCCCTTGGAGATATTTTTCTGAGGAATTCCAATATGCCATATATCTAACATCGCAAGTTAGAGAAGGAAGAATCGCTAACAACTTCTCTAAAAGTGCTATGATTTAGTTATATTTTCTTTATTTCTTAAGTTCAGACCAAGGCGGATGTGGGGTGTTTGCAATATTTGAGATTACAATTAACGTTTTATGACATTAGCATGAAATCGGAGTTTTAAAGAATTTCTCGGCAGCTGGCAACACTTATGAGAGCACCATTGCATTTAGTATGTTGATGTGGTAATTAAATACTTATGTTTACTAAATATTGTTTAGTGTCACGCGACAAAAAACAATTTATAATGAATGAAACTATTGTTGCCAGAGAACTAAAAATAGTTGAAAGTTTTTACTTACGTTAGTTTCTTGTAAACATTCTATTTTTCTTTAAATATAGGCAATGTATTCCTTGCTTTCGTGCAAAATTTCTTCAATTTAACTACCTGAAAAAAAATGTCTGTTTCATAGTTGCCAGTATATATCTCCTTTTGTTTTTACGTATTTTGGTTATACAAAATAATGCAAGTATTATGTTAAATAACTCGGACAGTGAGTATCACTCAATTGCTTAGAAATAAAAGTAATTTAGTTTTATAAACGACTGCCTAGAGAAACTGTTGACAAATTTCCCCAAATAATATTCACAACAATAATGGTGCCAAATGGGATACTAGCAAGTGTTTCTTGATCTTTTACGTACCACAGACCACTAAATAGAGAATTTGCGTATGTACGGTGCATCAATTCTATGACGTAGATACATACCGACCTCTATTGCGTGATAATGTCCTAACACCGAAAATAAATTTCGAAATAATGTAATTCCTGTTGGAAAGTGAAGATTATAGATTAATTCAGCTCAGGCATACATTTATATTAAATGCTAACTTACTTAAATACAGTAAATAAAGCACATTATACTTGAAAAGATTGAAATTGTTACTTAAGATGCCACGGCAAGGGATAACATACCGTATAAGTTTCACGGTTTCAATTCTTAATTCTCCGTGTCTGCAAAAAGCCAGTGTATTTTTTTTTCTGCGTTGGACAGTTTTGCAAACCACCTGATATATTTCTTGAATACCTTCGCTGAACCACGAAACACACCTTGAGAAGCTGTAATTGAGATTATAGATATTTTGTCCTAATTTAGAATTTTACTGTAAATGTAATTGAATAATTAATAGCTTGCTTTATCTCTCAGAATATTAATGTATTTTTTTTTACTAATTTCAGATTTTCGAGACTGCATCTAACAATCTTAAAAGGTAAGATAATTTTAATTTTATTTTCGCGACCATCGTTTCCTTCAAAATTATGGAATTCAAAGGATTAGAAGAAATAGTCCTACTACACTTCGAATACTGAGCCTACCTTCCTACTATCCGAATACTCAAAGAATAGGTTTAAATAGGAGAGGTTCCTTATCCACACTGCAAGGTTTGCTCGTATGGAGGCAAGTACGTACAGACAGAGGCATACAGAGAGAGAGGGGAGGGAGAGAGAGGGGGAATGAAGAGTGGAGACTTTGGTCTGTAATACTGACAAATTAAGTGTAATATATTTTTCTATAATTTCCGGTTTATTCCTTGATTACTAAAGTAGTCCTTGGAGTTCATGTTGTACGACTGAGCTTCCCATACACGGATTTTGCATGGTCTTCATTCAACCAATTATAACAGAATAAGACAATAATTACGACCCATGGCAATTAATATTTACTTATTTTGCGACTGTTTTCACGCATTTGCATAGAAATCCTTAAATGTGTATTCAACATCAATTCTAAACCGTTCAATCGACCTGAGCCAAAGCTGCCTAAAGGCCTTAAAAATAAAATTCAAATTCTAAATCGTTCAACGTAATCCCTTACAACGAATTTATAGGTGTACAGTCACTTATATAAATAAATGGAGGTTGGAGTTGTAAGAAATAATAGTTCTTTCCTCCAGGGAAATTGTTTCACTGTATGCCTAACAGTTAGGCAACCAACATGACATTACAAATATGCGCCAAAATATGGAATGCCATGAAATTCCTCCATTTGAAGCAAGAGATAATGAGTAGGTGAGCATCACTTAGAGAACCTCGAGATAGATAGGCAGAAATGCCATTCACGTTGATATAAAAGATAGGAATTAATGTAAAGAAAAGGAAAATGATAATATCGATATCATGAAGAAATCGTCACTATGCATTGCTCACACAGACAGAGAGAGGGACAGGCAGAAAGGAAGCATGGAAGAAGACAGGAAAAGAGCGAAAAAAGAGAGGAGAAAACAAGGAAAGAGGGAAAGAGAATAGCGGAAGACATGGAAATAAATGAAATTTTAACTCTTATGAATACACAGTATTCGTCTCTTTCCCTCTGCCTTGTGTTTTTCTCCCTTTACGGGATAAATCTCTTTCAGGGCCAATCGCGAAAATCATTTACAACGCTTAATTGCTTGACGAAAATAATTGGAAATCTAGGCAGGAAATCGAACCAAAAACCTTGAGAATGAATGTTTCATACACTGTTCATTTAGCTACCCAGATCATAACAAAGGAGGTGTTAAATCAGCCTTTAAACTCGCTACTCTCAGCTGTTTATTTATATACATCCTTGCTTTCAGTACCTAGCCTCCACTTCCCATGGTCACTAATTTAAAATAATTTTTCCAAAAATGTAATTATTAATAATAAATATGAACATATAAACATATATTTTGAAAGAAAAAAGAAGAAACAATCTTGCCCCGCCGGGAATCTAATCATGCTTTTTTAAATTTGGTAAGTTAACGTGTTACCAATGCGCCACGCTGGGAGCTGGGAATAAGTGGCTTCTACGTTGTATTTGCAGCCATTACATGACATCTAGCGACAACTGGGATTTACATTGAGAAAATCGTACTTTTAGAACCTCAAAAACTGAAGAAGTAAAAGAATCTAGCGTCCAGGTTGCGATTTTTATTCAAATCAATCTTGCAATTTCTACGTTGCTCCAAATGGAAATCAACGTAAACCAGTTGGAGTACAATTTTAACAGCACTTTCGCGTATGTCCACCGCTAACAGGGGGCTGCACCCAGCTCCCTTCAGACGCACCCTCCCTCCTTGCATACCTCATTGTCGCTCGGTGTGCATCCTCCCTTGGTGAGCTTATATCCATTCTAGCTTTTAGTAGTTAAACTTCACGTTCCCATGGTCACTTTTTCAGTAATGTTTGATAATGTAGAAAAAATTAAAGAAAGCAATTATTAATAATAACTTTGAACTTAGAACAATATTTTCAAAGAAAAAAGAAGAAAAATCTTCCCTTTTTTCACTAATTTTAGATACTATACGAAAAATTAAAAAAAATGAAGAAATCAAATATTAATAATAAATTTGAACGTATAAAACTGTATATTTGTTAGAAAAAAGAAAAAGATCGTGCCCCCGACCGGTGATCGAACCCGGACATTTTATTTCGTAAGTCAGCGTTCTAGGATCACGCCACACTAGCCAACTGCGGTCTCGGCTCTGTATTTACGGTCATCGCGTGACATCTAGCTTTTCATGCCATCTACTCCTAGAAATGACAGGATTTGTTTGGAAAAAGAAATTCAGCGTCCAGGTCGGGGCAGTAATCCACACTGTCGAAAGAAAGAAACTAAAGTTTAAAGATACAGGACCGCACCTAACCTTACCTAATCTCCACTAACCCATGAACACTAATTTAAGATGATCTGCGAAAAATGGAAGAAAGCAATTATTATTACTAACACAAATGAACATAAAGAAATGTATTTTTAAAGAAAAAAAGAACACAAAAATTGCTTGTTTCCGCGAAATTTGAACCCGGTTTCTTTCACTCAACAAGGCTACGCATTATCCACTTACTCACGGTTAGAACTTGCTAATGGGAATTTCGAAGTTGTATTTACATTGCACGTGTGATACGTAACAATGCTACGACATATCATTTGCGCGTGAATTAGTGGTCCGCAAGAACTAGGACTCGTTTCGTAGATTTACGAAATCACTCTTTTAATCATGGATTAATCCGAGATATATGTTGGTCCAACAGTAAGTTCTCAAGATTGTGGATTAATTCATGCTTGATCTTGATCTACAGATCAAATGTTTTTTATGGAACCATGAATGCCTAAGGGCCGTAACTAAAAACTGTAAATGGAACCGGAGGTAACTCGCTGACAGTAGTGAGTTTAATGACTGATTTAACAACACATTTGTTATGGTCTGTGTAGCTAAGGTGTCAGTGTGTCAGACTCTCATACTCAAGGTCCTTGGTTCGATTCCACGCCTGGATTTTCAATTATTTTCTTCAGGGAATTAAGCGCTGTTAATTATGTTCGCGATTGCTACTGAAAGACATTTATCCCATAAAGGAAGAAACACACAAGACCGAGAACGGAGGCAGGGGAAAAAGACGCAGGCTGTGTATCCTTAAACGTTACAGTTTCATTTTATTTCCATGTTTTCCGATATTTTTATTTCCCTCTTTCCTTCTTTTCTCCTCATTTTCGTTATTTCTCCGTTCTCTGCCATGTTCTCCTCCCCTCTCTCTCTGTGCGCATGTGTGTGTTTGATCAAATCATGTTTTGTTACATTGTATAATGACGATTGCTGCACGATCTTCATATTAGTATTTTCCTTTCTTTGCATTAATTTCTATCTCTTAGAACTTAACGTGAATGGGATTTCTGTCTATCTATCTCGTTGATTTCTAAATGATGCTGAACGAATCAATTATTTCTTTCTCCAGATAGAAGAATATCCTGCCATTCCATGTTTTGGCGCATATTTGTACTATCATGTTGATTGTCTAACTATTAGGAGTACAGTGAAACAATTCTCCTGGTGGGAAGAACTATTATTTCTTACAACTCCAGTCTCCATTATTTTTGTTAGTGACTGTACATAGTTAGTTTTACGATAGGACAAGAACTTACAGATATGTAAACAAAAATTAGAAATTTCGATAATGGTGGCAGCTAATTTGCATATATTAGCGGGTCATTTACAAAATGCACAAATATGTGTCAAACCGACACGCTTCGTAATATTATCTATTAAGGTTAAAATGTATTGAAAATTGATAAAATGTTTTACACGGACGCGAACAAAAGGAACTGCCAACTGACGCCTGGACTGTGATGATGATCAGATAAGAATTGGTATGAGGCTTGTAGACGGAAACAAAATTAAAACGCCTTTAATAATTAATCATTTCAGCATTAACTACAGTTTGAGGTCATGGTAAAACTAAGTTTCGAATTGAAAAAGAAACTTGAGGCATTTTACTAAACTAAAGTAAATATTTTGAAACGTATCTCACACCTACATTACGTTGTGTTTCATCTTTATATAATGCAGAAAACTTCATATATTGAATTAGTTAAGTATTTCAAAAGGCAAGATCGATTTGGGATGGTACTCTTAAATCACCTTAAATGTTTTGTCTATGTAATGTAGATGTCTCTCTCTTACCTTCGCCAATCTATGAGTTCTATATGTATAAGTTATGAATATAATAATATAGACATTGATAAAACTGGATTGGACTTCTACATATGATTGACAAGAAACACTGAAGGGACTTAAAGTACTTAGACTCGAAACCAGTATCTTTTCTTTCAAAATATCTTGCAGGTTTTATAGAACTTTTAGAATTTACTCTTAAACAGTTGCGAATTTACTTTGGAAATTACTTATGTGAAAGCGCTTGGATAGATCAACAATTCCCCTTGTGTCGTTTAAGGGGAATCAGTGTATATGTTTTATGTATATGCATTTGGTAATATTATATTTTTCAATATGGCGTGGACATGCCATATTGGTAAAATTAGTAATGTGCTTTAAGTTCCATTTATTTCTCAGGTAGAAAATAATAAATGTAGTGAATTCAAAACATTCTGACATTAGTATTGAAATTTGAAATCTCGATACGGGTTCTAATTTTGTGAAACTTAAGAAACATCTATTTGAATTATGTTTCTAAGTTCACTATGCTCCAGAAGATATTAGCAAACATGAGTATTAAGAAGGGACAGGGACTTTATGTCCTATAAATGCATAAAATATGTCGCAACATATTAAAAAATATGTCAGAAAAAAATTGAAAAATATGTCAGAAAAATGAAAAACAAAACTCCCAGTAAATCCCAAATAATATATGCAAAGCAGAACTTTTATTTTTTTCATTTATAAGTCAATTCTGAGTTTTGTACGCAATATCAACAACGTTAGGATGGTATTTTAAATGAAATTAGACTTTCTTTAATGGAGAATGTGTGGAGAATCAGTCATTGGAAAAATCGTGGCGTTTATTGCAAAATTATCCTCAGTTGCATTTACTGTTCTTCCACATTTTAGCTATTTGTTCGAAGCCTTCCGCGTTGGTTAATTTTCGAATTTATATACAAGAAAAACAAAATTTCAAAAAAAAAAAAGAAAAGAAAAAAGAAAAGAAAATACTGTATACAAAATCTTTATTACAACATGTCGCTGACTCAGAGGAAATATTTAGTTTCGTTTATCGCCGGCGATTCTCATGTATTTGTATAACAATGAAAAGTAAAGTTCACATCATTCAAAGTCAGACAATAACGCAGATACATTGGCGTCGAAAGGGGGATTCGAGGGGGCTCTCGCACCTCTCCCGGAAAAAAATCCTGCGGGTGTGTCTGCACATAGGACATGGACGTTTTCTGTTTCGAATCTCTCACAATAAGTGGATAATAAAGATCCGGATAAATATTACTAATTATTTGTATGTAGGAAAATTTCGTAATTATAAATAAATATGTCATCTTGCCTGAAAAGGGGAGAAATATGTTGTAAAAACAAAAAAAATAATAATCGTAAAATATGTCAAATTATGTCCTATCAAATTTGCTAATTTCAGTTTATTTTCAACAGATACGTCGAGATCTCACTCCGAAATTCGATCCCATGATATATAAAATATATGAAAAATATGGTATAACATAAAGTCCCGGGCTCTGCTAATAAGATTCCAATTAGATTTATTCCATTTAGTTAAAAAATGAAGAACGAATTGTTTCAAATAAAGTTGTAATGGGAAATGAATGAGAGTGTAAATTTGCATTAAAAGACCTTTTACTATGGAAAG